>JAYESA010000004.1:268285580-268583080 GCA_036927795.1 Iris macrosiphon | reverse complement strand
TCCTCATCATCGCCTAAATGTCAACGGATCCAGTCAGGAAAGGAGCAAAGTACCAATACACAACAAAGCTTAAACTAAATAATTATGACAAGTAGTAAGAACTGACTAAGTATCACGATAAAAATTATACATAATAAGTAGTAAAATAAACTAAGAGTTAACTGCTATAAATCAGGGATATGAGTAAAACAGGAAGATAATGAGACAAGAAAATGGAACTACAACAAGACAAGAAACTATGTGTGTAAAATTATGTATTTAGAATACATAGTTGGCATGTAGGGGGTTATAAGGCTAATAAGGCACGTCATAGATGGCTAGCAGTCAGGAATAATCGAGTATAAGGCTGATGGTACAGTCGCGTACTCAACAGCTAGCAGTCAGGACATGGGGAAAGGGTAAACTACATGCCTCCTAGTATTCTCCCTCCCGACACGAAAAGCAAGACATGAAATCCAAATCCTAATACTAAGTGTAATCATCCAATGGTGCTAGTAGAGCAAGGAACTAATTATCATAATATAAAAAATAAACTTGAAGTGCAGGTACTTGCCTGATGTTTGAATTCCAACTACGGTTCTGTTCTCGAGAAATTTCCAGATATGCCTCCGGATGCTGAAATAACCATTACCATCATGCTCAGAAGATATCAAATAGCTAAAAATGCCTGTCCTTGAGTCCAATTTGGAGACAAGGGCAAAAATGATATTTCGGGTCAAAACGGGGTCCGCATGTGGGCCCGCTTTGCACCGAAAAATGTGTCAGGGTCAAAGATCTCCAAATTCACCAAACTTAGTGTCAACAGACCAGGAACGATGATACGAACCCAACGGAACTTCCAGAATTGGATTCCGATGAGCCGATCACAAAATCGCCCGTCGAGTGAAGCCTGTGGGGCCCACGACACGCGATTTCGTCAACGTTCTCAGAATCGAACCAAACTTGGGTCACAGGACCAGCATATCGCTACGAGTCCGATGGCACAAGTTTCGTTTCAATCCGACGTGTGTACACAAAGTTAGGGCACGATTCAAAAAAGGCGGATATGGGACGTTGTCCGCGGATACGCGTTGATTCCGGTGTGCACGCACATCCGAATCGACTTCTGCGAAATCCCACACATCCATATCAACGACGCGCACATATCTGTGAAGACCGCGCGCGACCAAGTCATCCCGTTTGGCGGGGCGTACCCAGTTCCGGGGTGAATCGGGTCATTATTTTTTCCTGTTTTTGGATCGCGGTTCGCGATCGCCACAGGACGCGATGCCCCGAGCGGGTTGCACGGGCACCGAGAGGGTCACGCAGGCTTCGCGATGCAAAAGACGGAATCAGAAACGGGTAAACGAGCAGGGAGATACGCGTACCTGAACAGGGTCCAAAAAACCCAAAATCTTGTATCCGACACGTGTCCGACACGTGTCCGACACAGGGACTAGGGTTAGGGTTTGGGGGTTCTCAGGCTGCCGGAGGCGGGCCGGAGGGGGCCAGGGCAGCGGGGCGGCGCGGGCGAGGGTGGCGGCACATGCCGGCAGCGGCGGCGCACCGTAGCTGGCGGGGGACGGCCGGCAGCGGCTGTCGGGCTGGATCGGGGTCGGGGTTGGCCGCTGCGGCGAGGGTGAGGAGGAAGAAGGAGGAGAGGGGAGCAGCTGCGGGCGGCTGGGCGGCCTCGCGGGGGTGGCGCCAGAGTCTGGCGGCGGCGGCGGAGCGTAGGAGCGGTGGCTAGGGTGTTGGGGATTCGAGGGGGCGGCCGGAGTCTAGGGTTATATAGGGGAGGGAGAGGGAGGAGTGGCCGGGCTAGGCGGCGGATGAGGCGGAGGAGGGGAGGTCATGGCGAGGGGTGCGGGGCTGCGTGGCCGGCGTGGCGCGGCGGCCACGGGAGGCGGCGGCGGACGCAGGGGGCGACCGGGTCGTGCGGGGAGGGGAGCTGGGTCACGGGGCGGGTCGCGGGTGCGGGTCGGGTTCGGTTGGGCGGACCCGACCCGACCCGTTAGCCCAATGGGCTGGGCCGAGGGTTTGGGCCGGTTAGGTGGGCTGGATTAGGTTTAATTAAATAAATAATTAAATAAATAAATAACTAAATAAATAATTAATAGTTTTTAGGTGATTAAAAATAGGTCCGGGGCCCAATAAATTCCAGAAAAATTACCCTAAGTCCAGTTTTTCATTTTACACCCAAAAATATTATTTTCATAATATTTTAATAGTAATTAACAGCAAATAAAAATCATTTAATTACCAAGAGCCTAGGTTTTAGTTACAGAAAAATCCCGAAAATTCCAGAAAATTATGAAAAGTCCAAATTAATAATTCCTGAAAATCAGGGGGCTTACAATCTACCCAACTTATAAAAATTTTGTCCTCGAAATTAAAATATGGCATAATCTATTAATCCTTTATGTACATAAGGTAAGTCAATCGCAATCTTCTTGCGATAATCAAAATTATAATCGTATCCATTGCAATCACTTCAAGGTTAAGATGACCACTGTTCCAATCAAAATTTCTACCTATGGTTATCTCTTCTCACTTTCTCAAATTATCCATATCCATATCCAAATTTAAATTAAATTCTTATAACATCTTCAAAATTTAAATAAGCATGTAAATTTTACCTCCCGATCTCTAACTATCATAATCTCCTCTAGAAGTAATCCGAGTCCAATATTATTCCCATTTTCACTTATAAATTTTTGTATGCTTCGACTTTTAAAACTCCATTCACATCCTCAACGTTTCAAATAGGTAGTCCAATCATCAAATTTTAAATTCTTAATTCCAATCATCAAATTGAAGATAATTTAAATGCAATCCACCAATGTTCAAGTCTGAAATTCTATATTTTTATCCTCTAAATTCAAATTGATGATTTTACCTTCATTATTCCAAATTTAAATCATGTACCTAAGGTATAAATATTGGGTCCTCAATATCAAGAATTTTAAAGTTCATTAATCCTCATCATCTTAGTCATTCTTCTAAAATTCTCAAAATTGAATTGGCTTGAACCTCTTCCAATCTAAGCTTTACTCGATCACAATCCAAAAGAAATTCCTCTCGAGTTGACAATGCACTGCTACCCAACTTAGAATTTATCCATCTATCACATAAGGCTATACATCTAATAAAGCCATGTCCTAACTTATCTAATCATGCTATTGAATCCTCAAGTCTTTAACACCAAACACATCACCTATGGTATTTCCTTAATCATATATAAAAGGGTCATCATTAATGCGACCGGCCCGTGGGGTATATCTAGTACTGTCTATATATCAAACTTATAGTACAACAATTATAAGTACGCTAGATGATGATGGAAGGAGGTACAACTTAATTCAAGTTCACAAAACAACGCACAATAACAAAAGACTCTACAATCTCTACAGTTATCAAATATAAAAGCATACCAGGTTATTTAGCAAGTTCAAAATTACTAGGTTGGGCTGAGGTCACGAACCAATAGGCACGAGCTAAAACAAGACTAGAAACGGCAGCTACAAATCACTTACGCGTATTAGCTACGACAAAAGTCTGCGCGTTCTCCATGGTCATCGTAAAAGCTTGTCCGCGTCCTTGTGGTGGATTCCTCTGCTGCTGCTGGGCCTGTTGGAAGAGTGCTGCTTGTGGTACCAAGGGTGGTCTCGGTTCGGGTGTTGGTAGAGCTTGTTGGTTTATCACAGCATCTCGTGGTGATCTTGTAGGAATCTCGTCGCTTGCTGGTAGATCCATTACTCTGCATCCAAAATAAACGATAAGAGGCGCACAGGAATCAAGGCAGGATGCAAGTCAAGGAATTAATTCGAATTCGAGATAGATGTTAAGAACGATTCAAGCAAGTGGATGAGATCCTAAAACTTATCATATTCTTACTGCAGGCTTGTTCGGTCCCTAAGTTGAAACCGAACAATTTAGTCGTTGACCTGCATGGGCCACCATAAAAATGTGTCACGACCCGCACCCAGATGAACCGGGCACCGGTTCGTGAGTACGTCCAGCCTACACCGCAGTGTCGGCTGTAGTACGCTGTCTAGATCATATTCACAGGTAATTTAAAATCTAGCTCATTCACAGTAAATAAATAGGCAAGGATAATAACAGGAAATAGGAATGCTAAGATTTCATAAAACAAATTTGTGACATCCAAATCCACAGTTTAATACAGAACCAGAAGATAAATCGGGGACAAACCCGAGTATTATGCTGAAAGAAAAATACTAACTAACTGGCTAACTACTCCTCAAAAGTAGTCTCCTGAGTAGGAACCGGCTCCTTAATAGTATCATCTGCTACGTCATATGGGCCATAAAAGGTGGGGGCATAGTTCTCATCATCTCCTAAATGTCAACGGATCCAGTCAGGAAAGGAGCAAAGTACCAATACACAACAAAGCTTAAACTAAATAATTATGACAAGTAGTAAAAACTGACTAAGTATCACGATAAAAATTATACATAATAAGTAGTAAAATGAACTAAGAGTTAACTGCTATAAATCAGGGATATGAGTAAAACAGGAAGATAATGAGACAAGAAAATGGAACTACAACAAGACAAGAAACTATGTGTGTGAAATTGTGTATTTAGAATACATAGTTGGCATGTAGGGGGTTATGAGGCTAATAAGGCACGTCATAGACGGCTAGCAGTCAGGAATAATTGAGTATAAGGCTGGTGGTACAGTCGCGTACTCAACAGCTAGCAGTCAGGATATGGGGAAAGGGTAAACTACATGCCTCCTAGTATTCTCCCTTCCGACACGAAAAGCAAGACATGAAATCCAAATCCTAATACTAAGTGTAATCATCCAATGGTGCTAGTAGAGCAAGAAACTAATTATCATAATATAAAGAATAAACTTGAAGTGCAGGTACTTGCCTGATGTTTGGATTCCAACTACGGTTCTGTTCTCGAGAAATTTCCAGATATGCCTCCGGATGCTGAAATAACCATTACCATCATGTTCAGAAGATATCAAATAGCTAGAAATGCCTGTCCTTGAGTCCAATTTGGAGACAAGAGCAAAAATGATATTTTGGGTCAAAACGGGGTCCGCATGTGGGCCCGCTTTGCACCGAAAAATGTGTCAGGGTCAAAGGTCTCCAAATTTACCAAACTTAGTGTCAACAGGTCAGGAACGATGATACGAACCCAACGGAACTTCCAGAATTGGATTCCGATGAACCGATCACAAAATCGCCCGTCGAGTGGAGCCTGTGGGGCCCACGACACGCGAGTTCGTCAACGTTCTCAGAATCGAACCAAACTTGGGTCACAGGACCAGCGTATCGCTACGAGTCCGATGGTACAAGTTTTGTTTCAATCCGACGTGTGTACACAAAGTTAGGGCATAATTCAGAAAAGGCGAATACGGGACGTTGTCTGCGGATACGCGTTGATTCCGGTGTGCACGCACATCCGAATCGACTTCTGCAAAATCCTACACGTCCGTATCAACGACGCACACGTATCTGTGAAGACCGCGCGCGACCAAGTCGTCCCGTTTGGCGGGACGTACCCAGTTATGGGGTGAATCGGGTCGTTGTTTTTCCTGTTTTTGGATCGCGGTTCGCGATCGCCACAGGACGCGATGTCCCGAGCGGGTTGCACGGGCACCGAGAGGGTCACGCAGGCTTCGCGATGCAAAAGACGGAATCAGAAACGGGTAAACGAGCAGGGAGATACGCGTACCAGAACAGGGTCCGAAAAACCCAAAATCTCGTGTCCGACACGTATCCGACACGTGTCCGACACAGGGACTAGGGTTAGGGTTTGGGGGTTCTCAGGCGGCCGGAGGCGGGCAGGAGGGGGCCAGGGCAGCGGGGCGGCGCCGGAGCGGGCGGGGGACGGCCGGCAGCGGCTGTCGGGCTGGATCGAGGTCGGGGTTGGCCGCTCCAGCGAGGGTGAGGAGGAAGGAGGAGGAGAGGGGAGTAGCTGCGGGCGGCTGGGCGGTCTCGCGGGGGTGGCGCCGGAGTCTGGCGGCGGCGGCGGAGCGGTGGCTAGGGTGTTGGGGATTCGAGGGGGCGGCCGGAGTCTAGGGTTATATAGGGGAGGGAGAGGGAGGAGTGGCCGGGCTAGGCGGCGGGTGAGGCGGAGGAGGGGAGGTCGTGGCGAGGGGTGCGGGGTTGCGTGGCCGGCGTGGCGCGGCGGCCGCGGGAGGCGGCGGCGGACGCGGGGCCGACCGGGTCGTGCGGGGAGGGGAGCTGGGTCACGGGGCGGGTCGCGGGTACGGGTCGGGTTCGGTTGGGCGGACCCGACCCGACCCGTTAGCCCAATGGGCTGGGCCGAGGGTTTGGGCCAGTTAGGTGGGCTGGGTTAGGTTTAATTAAATAAACAATTAAATAAATAAATAACTAAATAAATAATTAATAGTTTTTAGGTGATTAAAAATAGGTCCGGGGCCCAATAAATTTCAGAAAAATTATCCTAAGTCCAGTTTTTCATTTTACACCCAAAAATATTAATTTCATAATATTTTAATAGTAATTAACAATAAATAAAAATCATTTAATTACCAAGAGCCTAGGTTTAAGTTACAAAAAAATCCCGAAAATTCTAGAAAATTGTGAAAAGTCCAAATTAATAATTCCTGAAAATCAGGGGGCTTACAGATACCGAGGGTATCCCGGTATCTCAAGGAGGCGAGTTTGATGGTTTATTAGCTTAATGACCTAGTTTTGACCTAGAATTTTAGGGGCACCCTAGTTCGACCTAGAGTTGACCGTAGTTGACCCAGTTGACCGCCAAAGTCAACTTTTGACCAGTTTTGACCCAGAGTTGACTTTTTGGACCCATAGTTGACTTTTTGATCCAGATTTCACCGGTTTGACCCGTTTGACCTAGAACAACCCTAGAAGCTTATTTTTAGCTATTTTATATCTGTTTAACTCATTAGAACCATGTTTAACCTTACTTTTCGTAATAGGTCCTTGCGACGCCAGTTTAGATCGCCAGTTGCTCAGGACGTCAAGCGAGTACATTCTTTGATAGTTTTTATTATCTGATAATTATTTTGATTCAGATTATAGTATAGTATTCTTTCTGGCACGACACAGACTAGTATTTCTGGATTTATTTACTTGCGACACGTATATTTCATGTTTCTGGCCTCTATTCTGGAATCACCTATTGGCATCACATCGTGACTCACTACAAGCATCACTCATATTTCTGGCTGGACTCATACTTGATTTACGTATCGGGTCTTGGATTCACTTATACTATTCGGGGCAAGAAAATACTCGAGTAGACATGTAAACATTTCCAACTGGAATCACCCCCTCGTGTCTAATCTGGAATGATAGCAGCCGCACACCTAGTGTGCGGTGAGCCGTACTTATCCCTAGCCGTTTATATGTCGAAACAGGTATTTCAAAGATACGAGTTCATTCTTTCTAGTCTGGACTCTCTTGCATTTCTTGACTGGTCTCACTTACATGTTTCTGGACTTGACTCATTACATGTATTCTTGCTGGACTCACTACACGTTCTTGTGCACATACTTTATCTTAGTTTAGACTTCTTGTATCTTGCAGTCATTACTATTTTGATTCTGATATTCATGCATCTTTATCTTTATGCACCAGTGATATGTATATTTCTTGTTCATTCTTTATTTTCTTTACCTTGCTACTTGCTACAACTGCTTTATAGTTTTTATCATTTAACTGGAACTGCTGTTAGAGGTGTACTTGCTCCAATCCTGATTGAATATTTTTTTTCCAGAGGATCTGGATGATTGGTGTCCAACATTTTATGGATCTCAGCCTGTCGATGGTGCAGACAGGGACCCCCTAGTTTATGAGTGATTTTCGGATTGGTAGCCGGGATCACTAGGACCTCAGTGTATTTATTAGCTTTTGGTACCAAATTTGTCCCCGGTTTTGGATTGAGATCTTGTATTGTATATGATTCAGGATATTGTATTATTATTATTGATGTTGTTGTTATTTTAGTAGCAGTTGTTTAGACTTTGTAGTTGTTAGTCTTCTGTGTTATCTTATCGTGCTTATATTCGTGATTGAGTACTTGCGTTATCATTATGATATTGCTCCTCCGTTTGGAGTTGAGATCTTGACAGGTATATATATTGATTGCGTGAGATTGTTAGCTAGATAGTAGACCTAGACAGCGTTCTACCGCCGATGATGCGGCGTAGGCTGGATGTACCCACGACTCATGCCCAATTTTTCGGGTACGGGTCGTGATATGGACAATCGAGGGAAGAAAGGTGGATGAGCTCAGGCGGGCTGGGTCGAGTGCGGGTGGTAACGGGGCTACGCCGACGAGTTCTCCGGCGGTGGGTGTAGTCAGGGAAGGAGAGGAAGAAGAAGTGCGGGGATAATGGTGGTAATGGTGGTCGTGCTGGTGGTTGTGTTGGATGATGGAGGAGAGGAGCGGGATGAGGTCCGGCGTGGCGGGGCTGCTCGTCGAGGCGGCTGGACTGTCGGGCTCCGGCGACGGGCTAGAGGAAGGAGGAAGGAGGAAGAGGGTGAACAGGAAGTATAGGGGAGGGGTCGGCTGGATAAAAATAGATTTGGGTTTTAGGTTTTGGGAAAAAATAAAGGAAAGAGGGATATTTATACATGTAGGATTTTGGGTTTGGGTTTGGGTTTGACCTAGGATTAGGGCTTGGTCAACACTCCTTGGGATTGGGCCTTGGGCTCATATGAGGATGTTTGGAAGGGCTATAAGTTACATTGTTTAAATGCAATGGCTAGGATTAAATGAGGGCCGATGTTGCGCGTTGCATATTCCAAAAATTATGGAAAAAAATTATGTGAAGGAAAAAATGAGTTTTCTTCATGTATTATCCAATGGTGTGGACACCTTAATGCACTTTTGCATAAAAACGTCCAACAATTAGAAAATTGCAAAAAGATGGAAATTGGATTTAAATTAATTAAAATTAATGCGCAAGGTGTTCTGGAATTAATTAGAAGTACATGAAGATAAAATTTGGTGGAAAGCAAGTGTCATAGACTTAGGGGACTCAGAGTAGAATTTTATCATAAATTCGGTTGTACGAAACGGGTCAAGATTGTGTCTCCAATTTTGATTGGAACGCACAATGATACAAAGTTAAAATTATTATAGAATTAAATATAAACGTCTGCGACGAATGTTGTGCGACTAAAATGTAGCACAAGAAAGCATAATTATAAGTTACACCGAGGTCAGAATAGAAGGCGGTCATGTCTAGGGCAAGAGTGTGAAGTTTATAGGAAGGCAATGACTAGAGAGGTGCTCCAATTATCGAAGCAACGGTAAGGTGTGCTACGTGATATAAATATTATATAATTAAATAAAATGCCGCGTTCTAATTCTAATTGGATTCTAATTAGCCCTAATCTCTCTATCTAAGCCAAGTGGGCCTAATTTTGGGTGAGGGGGTTTACAATCTACCCAACTTAAAAAATAATTTTGTCATCGAAATTAAAATAAGGCATAATTAGTTAATCCTTCACGTACATAAGGCAAGTCAATCGCGATCTCTTCTAAAAATTTAAAACTTATTTAAATCCATCACAATCCCTTTTAAATTAGATTAACCATTATTTAAATCGAACTTCAACACCTCGCACTATCTTCTCAAATTTCAAATTAAATAATCCACATCCAATCTAATTCAAATCTATATGACATCCCACATTAAAATTTATATCGCAATCTCCAATTATCATAATCTTCTCTAGAAAATAATCAGAACCACATATTATTTCTATTTTTAATTTATGAATTTCGTACTCTTCAAATTTTACTTTTAATTTACATCCTCAATATTTCAATTAGGTATTCCAACAATCAAAATTTTAATTAGGTATTCCGTACAACTTCGTTCTCTGATTCTTGCACGCCTTAATAATAATCTGAGTTTTTGCTTGCAATATTTTAATAAAAGAATGACAGAACCTGCCTTGCATGTTAATGAACGAACTCACCTAGCTTGTCTTTGAAACGTACAAGTCTGCTTAACAAGAATCCTGAAACGCTTGTCTAAGAGTGCATGAACATGTTCACTATCGTTTATGCTTCGAGAGAACCATATCGTTCCTGAATGTGTTCAAATGATAAGTCGGATTGTCCCTCAACAATGATAACTGTTCTGATGGTTCGTCTCGTCTGCATACTAGAGTTTATTTGATAGTGTTCCATGCATTCGCATCGGTCGGACAATAGCTTTTGGTGGAGAGCTGAACTGCATGTGTCACGACTGCTAACATGATAGTAAAAAGCAACCATGAGTCACAGCTGCCATTAGCATCAGAGAAATGAGTCATTGATATGTTGTACAACCAGCTGCCGATCCTGAGATACTCGGGGACGGCACTGCATATAGCTAGCTCATCGTGTTGGCTTGGATAGGTGGACTGCCCCTAAGATGTGCATGTGTGTCTAGCTATGCATTTGTCCCTCGAGTCTCACGAGACATGCTGCGCACACCCTAAAACAGAACAATGGCTTGTCTTGCTTATTGCATATGAAACTCTATTTTCAAATAATTTTTTCATAAACCAAGTAATATGACTCTGCTATTGAACTGCATGAAATGAACATAGGTAAAACTAAAAAGATCACTAGTAATAAAATATTTTATTACATGATTACTTAGTATTGGTTTTAGTGAATGCTTATTTATGTTCAATTATTTTATCTCACCAGTACTTATAAAAGTGCTGACCCACCAACAATTTACTTGCTTGCAGGTACTGGATCGTTCGAGGGAGCGATAGGCGTGCCTCAGTCCCTAAGACCCAGAATCCTGGTTTCGATTATGCCCCGAGTTGCTATCGTATAAGGGGGCATAATATATGGAACGAATGCCTTTGCAAAGAGAAACCCAAGTCCTTCGATTTGTCCCGAATACTTAGTTGGCTAAATGCATTGCATTGCAACAAGTCCCTTTTCGCTGCTTACTCGATTGATGCGATGATAACCAACCACAACTTAAACGATGAAGCCTTGTGCGGGCGCAACCCCAGGCTCGCACGGCATCACGTCCCGGTAGTATCGAACGGGCAATTCCTTTCCCTCGCACCCGCAGGACAGACGCGGTGATTCGCGTCCGGTGCGCCGAGGCACGGTGATTCACGTCCAGTTTAATTCGGCTACGTGGACGAGGAGGAAGCAGCGGTCTGTCCGGGCGGGGCATGACAGAATGGTATCAAAGCGGATTCGATTTTTTGGCCCAAATTTGTTGCTATGACTCTGAGATATTATCGATATGGTATTGTAATATAGCGTTCCATACAATAAGTCCATAGATATTCTCAAAGAGCAAAATATTTACTGGACTTGATTTGCTTGATTGTTTCGATTGAGTACGGCGAGGGATGGCACTATCGCTGCTCGGAATATCGAGAAGTTTATCCTTGAAGTTTCGAGGACGAAACTTTTTGTTGGTTGGTAAGTATGTAATGCTCCGCTCCGCGTCGTCATTGTGTATCAGGTGAGTCGGCAGAACTTCGTTCTCTGATTCTTGTACGCCTTAATAATAACCTGAGTTTTTGCTTGCAATATTTTATAAGAGAATTATAGAACCTGCCTTGCATGTTAATGAACGAACTCACCTAGCTTGTCTTTGAAACGTACAAGTCTGCTTAACGAGAATCCTAAAACGCTTGTCTAAGAGTGCATGAACATGTTCACTATCGTCTATGCTTCGAGAGAACCATATCGTTCTGAATGTGTTCAAATGATAAGTCGGATTGCCCCGCAATAACGATAACTGTTCTGATGGTTCGTCTCGTCTGCATACTAGAGTTTATTTGATAGTGTTCCATGCATTCGCATCGGTCGGACAATGGCTTTTGGTGGAGAACTGAACTGCATGTGTCACGACTGCTAACATGATAGTGAAAAGCAACCATGAGTCACAGCTGCCATTAGCATCAGAGAAATGAGTCATTGATATGTTGTACAACCAGCTGCCGATCCTGAGATACTCGGGGACCGCACTGCATATAGCTAGCTCATCGTGTTGGCTTGGATAGATGGACTGCCCCTAAGATGTGCATGTGTGTCTAGCTATGTATTTGTCCCTCGAGTCTCACGAGACACGCTGCGCACACCCTGAAATAGAACAACGCTTGTCTTGCTTATTGCATATGAAACTCTGTCTTCAAATGATGTTTTCATAAACCAAGTAATATGACTCTGCTATTGAACTGCATGAAATGGACATAGGTAAAACTAAAAAGATTACTAGTAATAAAATATTTTATAATATGATTACTTAGTGTTGGTTTTAGTGAATGCTTGTTTCTGTTCAGTTGTTTTATCTCACCAGTACTTATAAAAGTGCTGACCCACTAACAGTTTACTTGCTTGCAGGTACTTGGATCGTCCGAGGGAGCGATAGGCGTGCCTCAGTCCCTAAGACCCGGAATCCTGGTTTCGATTGTGCCCCGAGTTGCTATCGTATAAGGGGGCATAATGTATGGAACGAATGCCTTCGCAAAGAGAAACCCAAGTCCCTCAATTTATCCCGAATACTCAGTTGGCTAAATGCATTGCATTGCAACAAGTCCCTTTCCGCTGCTTACTCGATTGATGCGATGATAGCCAATCACAATTTAAACGATGAAGCCTTGTGCGTGCAACCCCAGGCTCGCACAACATCACGTCCCGGTAGTATCGAACGGGCCATTCCTTTCCCTCGCACCCATGGGACAGGCGCGGTGATTCGCGTCCGGTTCAATCCGGCTACGGGGGCGAGGAGGAAGCGGCGGTCCGTCCGGGCGGGGCGTGACATGTGGTGCATGCACCTGTGTGTTTTTAGAGTTGAGGGGCAGATGGTTTCAGTCTTTGATTAGTATATGTGGTGTAGGTACTTGTGTATATACAAGAGAGTTTTGCACTGTGCTGTGCACAAAGTTGTGCACAACAGGGTATGTAATTTCAGAGTTGGGTCAGGGTTGCTGCAAATGCATGCTACCAAGCTCTGCAATTACAGAATTTATACTTGTGTGCAGTGCTTTGTGGCTCAAGCACTGCTCAGTTATGGGGATTGATGGTGTGGAGATTTGAGTGAGGAAGTTGCAGTAGCAGCAAGACTTAGAATTGCAGGACACTAAGTTAGGTTGCTTACCTGTGCAACTGTTGGCTGTGTACCCAGTGGGCAACTGCAACATAAGTTGCATGATCAGATGTATAGGGGAAAGCAGTGACTGAACACAAGTGAACAACCCACTATGTGTGTGTGTGTTTACCTACAGTCGAGAGGGAAAGTTTTGGACTATGCACTCATATGCACAACAAGATGAATTAGGTCAGGGCCAGACAGAGCAGGAGTGAGGGCACTCGAGCAGGTCTGATGTTAGTAGGTGTTTTGAGAGTTAGTGTTAAGAATATGTTATCTGTTAGTATAGGATATTAAGTTAGGTATTGGGTTAGATGCTAAGTTGAGTTATATATGTTAATTAGTTATACATACGATTATATAAGTTAAGTCAATTAGTCAGTGTAAAGTTGTTAGAATGTTAGCCATTAGTTAGATAGTAATATAATTATGTTAGAAGTAGATGTTATGGTTAGTGTATATGTTTAAGTTAGTTATTAGGTGTGTATATAGATGTTAAGTGACTGTCAGTCTGTTGTGTGTTAATTAACTGTTAGCTTGTATGTTAAGAGGATATTAGTTAGTTCATTAGCAGTTAATTGATATGTTAGTGATTCTTAGATGTTAGTTAGTTTGATGATTTTATTAATTAGTTGGTTAGTTACCAATTGATTAGTTAAGATTAGGACGGTTAGGTTAGAATATAAGTATCCATGTGTTAGAATCTATGTCAGTGATGGGGTGAGTATGGGAGGACTAATTATGGAGGGTGTGTCACCATATTACTTCAGAGCAGAGGGTTCCCACTGCTTCTAGGCATTAGTTGGGGTAAGTATCAGGTATTGGTACCAGTACAGGTAGGAACTGATATCAGACAATTATGTGCAAATGCAGACAATAGGTAAGTTGGTGATACATATGTTAGTTAGTTTATCTGTTAGTTGGTTGATTAGTTAGTGAGTTAGAGGTATATGTTAGCATGTTATCAGTTAGTTTAGTAGGGTGTTAGCAATAGTTAAGTTAGTGGTTATTAATTATGATTAGCATTGGTTAGTTCTAAGGTTGGATGTAGTTAATGTTATTAGTGTGTGTGTGTGGCCTAAAGGCAAGTAATGACTAATACTGAGTATCAGTTAGTAATTCTTTGACTGTGTATAGGTGTTGCAAACCTGATTTCATGTGGAGGAAAGAGTATAGTATTATATGAAGGTGAGGAGACTGTGCACTACATTCAAGTGCAGTAGTAGACTGAGCATGTTGTTGCAAGTGAGGAGTTGGGGATGTAGGTCCTAGTGTAGGTAATTGATGTATGGATTTTGGTATCAATACCAAATATTAGTTAAGGTTATGTCACCTAGGTATTAGGTGCTAGAGTTAGTATGAGATGAGGGTATGTGTCCAATTTGTATCTTAGTATTAGGGGTGAGCCAAGGTATCAGGATGGGTAAGGTGATGAGTTTATGTTTATAGTAATGAGCAATCTTTGAGTATTAACTAAGGTATTTTAAGTTAAGGTAATAGGTATTGGAATTTGGTTAAGGTATCAATGAAGTAATAGTATATAGACTAAGGTATTGTTATGTATTGATACCAAGGATGGCTCAAAGCCAATGTAATCATATAGGGCTTATATTTAGCTAAGAGATAACTAGTATTGTAATATATAAGCGTGTATCGATTGGCACTATATAGTATTGATACTCTAGTATCCTAATATAGCTAGTATGGCCTAGATAAGTAGTGTATGGACCCAATAACCTAGATATAGACTCATGCAACCTAGAAATAGCTACTTTGACTAGTTTAATCTAGAGTTGACTTTAAGACCTAGAATTTGACTAGTTTAATCTAGAGTTGACCTAGTTTGACTGTCTTGACTTAGAAATAACTTTAAGACCTAGAATTTGACTAGTTTAACTTGTTATCATTTCAAAACCTTGTATTGATGTAATATTTTATATTTAGGTCTCTGAGGTACCGTTTCGGACATCTGTGATACTGTTCACCGGATTTCAGGCGAGTACATTCTCTAACAGTTTTCCGTTTATGATATCTTCTATGTTTCTTGTATTTAGTGTAGATATCCTTGACTTCTTGACACGTAGTTACATGGATTGGTATTTTTTGGATTCCGTCATGAGATTTTATTCTTGGTATTTCCTGGCGTATCATGTACATGCCATGTTGCTCTTATACTTGTATGGACATTGATTCTTGGGGAGACTTGCTACCTCCTTAGAGAATCCCGTATCGTAACGTGCCATGGTTGGATCCACTATACCAGTCGAAAAAATAGAAAGTGTTAGTTAGGGATGTGATCAATACCCATTATTGTACAAGTATTCTTGTACAAGTTTAATGTTAGTGCTAATCATACACTTCACGTATGATTAACCAGGTCATGATTCCTATACAAGTTTTCAAGTCGGTCACATGTCGAAGCTAGTACTCACTCACTTAGTTTGTTATATTCTAGACTCTTGTATATGATGCTCATTTCTCTTGTACTATTTACATCTTTTCATATTCTGTATATTTCATGTTCATGCTCTATTTATTTTGTATATTTTCTCTATTTACTGTCACA
Source organism: Iris macrosiphon (assembly GCA_036927795.1). Lineage (NCBI taxonomy): Eukaryota > Viridiplantae > Streptophyta > Magnoliopsida > Asparagales > Iridaceae > Iris > Iris macrosiphon. The sequence goes on along the minus strand of JAYESA010000004.1, from coordinate 268,567,434 downwards.
TAGTCTTTATCATTTATTTGAACTGTTGTTAGAGGTGTACTTCGCTCAAATTCTGACTGGATATATTTTTTTAGTGGTTCTTGTGCTCTTCATTCCAGGATCTCAGAGTGTTGCTATAGACCAGACTGCTCTTACCATGTGGACTTGAGGTGACTATTGTAGAGATTAGTCAGTGTTCCTTTTTCATATCTTGTCTAGTTCCCTTCTTGTAGAATGTTATTGATTATCCTGGACGTACCCACGTTCTTGTGCCCCTACATCGAATGCAGGTCGTGACAAGGTAGCCCGCCAACTCAGTTGGCGAGGGAGGTCAAGAACCCAGGGGGGGGGGGGGGGGGGGGGGAGCCCGTCAACGGAGTTGGCGATCGTGAGCTCCGTTGGCGATCGTGAGCTCCCCCCCCCCCCCCCCCCCCCCCCACCTGCCAAGTTAGTTGGCGGTCGCTCCAACACTCGCCAAGTCAATTGACGGCCGCTCTCCTCTCTCCCAATTTTTCTGCTTCCGCCAACTCAGTTGGCGAGTCCTCCCGTTGTCTGAATTTTTTTTAAGTTCTCCCTTCAGCCGCAATTTGCACTAATTTTGTTCCTTTAGACAAAAATTTCTGAAAAATAAAATAAAATTTGAGGTTGGCCTCAAAAAGTATTATGGCTGGCTCTCAATAGTGAACGTTGATGGTGCTTCTCTCTCTAATATTCTCTAAACACAAACCATAAAATTGTTTCATACATGAGCCAATTGGGTTATTTCTGGCCCCCTAAATCTATCCATGGATTTTGGGTTAATCCACAAATACGTTCAAATCCGAATAATATGATTTGAACTTATGGGTTAGTCTGGATACTAAAGAAGATAATTTAGAAGATTTTTGTTAGTGGAAATTATTGCATTTGAATTTAGAAGATTTGTGCTAGTGGAAATGATTGCATTTGAATTTAGAAATCCACAGAATATTTAATAGCTTAATAATTTTGGATTATAAACGACGTAAAAGGATTCTTAAAATCAGTAACATGGGTATAATAGACAGTTTATTAGAATTATATAATTTAGAAAGACTTACCTTCAAGTTGAAATGTGGCAGGAAGAGATGTATCTCGGCGGGAATATTATGGGAATAACCATTAAGGTAGAGTATTGTTCGGTCTTGGACCGAACATTTAACCGAACGGAACTAAACAAGAGATTCGATACGATTTAAAAAAAAAAAATTTAATTTAATTTTAAAAATACTAAAAAAAATTATTCGATTTTGATTTTGGGTTTTGGTCAAAAAATAAAAATCAAATAAGAATTGTACAATTATATAAATATCATTTATGATTAAATTTTTTCTTCTTTTATATTTTGAAAATAATATTTATATGTATGTGTTTTGAAGCATAATTTTGATACTTTAACAAATAGTCTAACTTTCGGTACAACTTTAAAATAAAACAAATATGTGTAATTTTTTTTAATATAGTTTAACCACGATTCCAACTTTTGGTCCGACCCGTTAAACAATATAAATAGTCCAATCGAATAAACCCAATTGATCATTTGGTTCGTTTTGATTTTGGTTATAACTAATTTCGATTCAATTTTAAAATTTTATTATTTTGATTTATTCAATTTTGATCATTTCGATCGAATAAATAGAACACTCACCCATACTACCAACATGTAGTTATCTTATCTCGGGTCTTAAAGAATCTTCCAAGATGAGGACAAAGAAATGCTTAGGCAATTATAAATTAGTTATAAATCTAGACATAAAAGGTCAACTGAAATCTAAGGGGAAGTCGAATGAGTTGACCTCTATTTTAAGTTTTTTGAAATTTCTTTTGGACATTACTGACCGCTCTGTCGTCGACCCAAACATTAGGACATGTGTTCTATTATGTTTGGAATGCATCATCATCTCGAGACATATCGATAGAAGTTGCATTTTTATTCATCCATCAAAATTTGGATAATATTAACAATTTTATTAAAGAGTTGTCATATGTCAATATAAAATTATTTTTATTTTTAATTTAATTTGTATCACTTTATAATAATAAAAAGTATAATTTTAGGTTAACACATGATATTTCTTGAATAAAATGGTGAACCACACCTAAATTTTGGTAGATTAAAAAATTTGATTCAAAGTACACTACACATTCGGTACTTAAAGATCAAGAAGTGTACCTAGGTGCAATCTCCTTTGTTGTCTTAAATAATTCCTTGCATAGCTTCATTGACCAATAAGTAAATTGGTCAGACTATACATTCTCTATTCTCTGCTTAACATATTTCAAATATTAAACATATTCAAATTTAACTAATTTAAAATTATCAAAATTCTAAACACATTTCACTACATTACTATTTTATCCTCGCCGTCTGCTCCCACGCCTACTGCTCCCACGCCTCCGTCTCAACCCGCATAGTCCGCCGCCACCGCACGAACTGTCAGTTGGATCCCGTGCCGTACGCGGGCCTCGACACCTCGCAGATTATCGCCAGCTGGGTGGAAACGACGTCGGGGGAGGAGGAGAATTCGTCGGTGTCGGTGGAGGAGGAGGTGTAGATGGACTCCACCGCCTCGGCAACGCTGACGAGGGAGCGGGAGGTTAGGGGGAATGTATTAGATTTGGGGATTAGGATTTGTTTTTACTGGGAGTGGACACCGAAGAGGGGGGGGGGGGGGGGGGGTGAAGCAACGACGGCGGCTAGAACGCGCGGGCGGAGGCGCGCGTGCGGGGGTGCTACGTGTGGGCCGCGATGTCCTGGTCATCGGGCGGCGGAGGATGGCGCGTGCGGGTCAGCGAAGGACGGTACGTGGCTGGGGAGGAAGGGAGGGGGGGGGGGGGGGGTGCGCGGGCGGCGGGGGTGGCGAGGGGGGTGTTTCTTCGGGAATGGCCAGAGAAGGAGGGGAGGGTGGAGGGGGGACAAGGTTCGCCGGTGGCCAATCGGAAGATGGATAATCATATATTTTATATATATATATATATATATATATATATATATATATATATATATATATATATATATATATATTAAATTTAATATATGGTATATTAAGTAAATGATGGGGTGTGTATAGTCTGCCCCTAAGTAAAAAAATACTATCCGAAAAAGTTCTATACTTCAAGTAATTGTGTTTTACTATTGTTGTAAATCCGCACTTTACGCAGATAAATGATCTATAGTAATATTTTTTGCGTTAAAAAAGATACTACATGTTTTACTAATATCTTTATATAATATTTCTAATTTGTTTTAGATTTTCTTAAGGGTGGATACGTATAATATGAAAATTTTCAAATATTTCGTATTATATATTCGGAATTTCCAAATAATTTTTCATTCATTGTGGAATAGTTATTGGTCACAAAGTTAAGAGCATCAATAGTAAGGCTCGTCCCAATTTCTAGATTCATAATATATGAGCGAATTTTATACAATATTAAGATTTAATTGAAGTTCCATGATTCTATTCTAACTACTGGAGCTGAAATCTAAACCTCAAAATGGTAGAAATATACTCCTTTTAGTTTTTATTTTTTATTGATTTTCAAAACTTACCAACAAAATCTTTTGAACAGAACCTTTCATTTGCTTTCAAAATATGTTCCAAAAACCAAACCAAATTTTAGATACTTTACCAAACATATTTAGACTACATCTTATAACAAAATAAAATATAAGATGCCATGATAAGAATCCCAAACCCAATATTCATGCCAATCGCCAACATAATTATATATTTTATATATAAATATTAGTAGTAGGTTTAATTTTTCTTCTCAGAATTAGAAATTAAATAGTTGGCATGAAATAAATTTATTATTACACTAGATGGTTTAATCAAATTAAATATAAATTAATTAAGTCAATGTCTTAATTTGGTCAACCTAAAAAGGAAAAAAAAAAAACCCTCATATATTATTAGACATTCTCTTTATATGACGATAAATGTTTTAGGAACACACTTTTTTTAACACACTTCATAGCCATACTAGTATGGTAGTACATTACTGGAATATAATTATTTTTTCTCTTTTACGATTTTTTTTTAACATCCAATAATTCACTAATACATCAGCTACGTAATGTATCAAGAGGAGTATATTTCAGTAGCATTTTTCTTAAAATAATGCTATGGGGACTACACACTCTATAGCTATACTGATACGAGAATACATTATTGGATCTTTATTTTTTTTTCTTTTCTTTTTCTTTTTAAGGTTTTCAACTATGGCTATGGAGTGTGTAAAGGAGAGAGTGTCCCGGTAATTTTTTTTCTTTTTCTTATGAAGAATGCTATAGGAACACACTCCCCTTAACACACTCTGTACCTACACTGATGTGACAGTGTATTATTGGATCTTAATTATTTTCTTTTTTTTTGACATCCATTAATATACTATTATATCAGTGTGGCTATGAATTACTCTTCTCCTCTTATCTTAATTTACAGCCGCAGGTACACCACACCAGAAAGAGAAAACCCCTTTTTTGTTTCCAAAGCAAAAACTCTTCCCTTACCAACCCCACTCCCCACAGCAGCCGCCGGCGCCCCATATGTCCCCGGCGTCCCCTTCCCTCCCTTCTTCAGGTACGTCCCCCCAAATTTCTCAAATTTGCACACTCCCCCCTCCCCCAATTTTATTTTTTTACGAACAAGCCCCTCCTTTTTTTATTTTCAGATTCCCGTCCCAAATGGCGGAAGCGCAAGCGCCGGCAGAAGCCCCAGGACGAGGAGGAGGAGGAGGAGGATGAGGAGGAAGAGGAGGAGGCGGAGGAGCAGCAGCACCACGGCCGGGAGCCCTCCCCCCCGCCGAACAACTCGGATCCGGGCTTCGAGTCCGTGTCGGATCCGGGCTTCCGAGTGTCGGACTTCCCGCCCGCCGTGCGGAGGAGCGTGGCCCGGCCCCACCCGTCGGTGCTGGCGCTGGCGGCGGCGGAGCGGTTCGCGACCGTCGCCCGGCCGCTGCCGGCGCTGGAGAACGTCTCGCACGGGCAGCTGCAGGCCCTGTCGGCGGTCCCGGCGGACCACCTGACGGAGCAGGACAAGGGGTCGGTGACGTACGTATGCACTCCGCCGGCGCTGATGGAGGGGAAGGGGGTGGTGAAGAGGTTCGGGGACGGGAAGCTGCTTCTTGTGCCGATGCACTCAGGTGAAAAAGTTTTCTTCGCAAGTTAGACTACATTGGACTCAATTCGCGTTCTTGTATAGTTTTAGGAGTAGACGAACAAGTAAAGTTCCCAGCTTTGGATTGCTAGAAGTCCAAGAGTCGTTGAAAATGAGAATTCAAGAAGTTTTTGTTGTATTTGTACACTTCTAGGAGTAGACGAACAAAGTTCCCAACTTTGCGTTGCAAGAAGTCGGGTTGTTTTGTAGACGGTAAGTGGGTGAAGGATTTGGGCTTTGCACTTTCAAGAGACGGAAAGCTTATGGAATTTTTTGTAGTTCTTATAGTTGGTTTGTAATGAAGTGATAGTTTATTATTATTATTATTATTATTATTATTATTAAATAATTTAATTTAACTTTTAATTTTTGATCCCACATTATTATTATTAAATAATATAAATTAAGTATTAATATTAATAATTATCTATGTAATTAAGTAGGTAATTAAGTATAAATATTAATAATTTAACTTATTATTTATTCTAAAGACTAGTTAATATTAACTAATATCTAATAATAACTAAATACATTTATTAACTAATATTTATTACTTATTATTTATATGCTATCAACGAAACCAATATTTATTTATAAATATAATTATGAATTATAAATTTATCTACATTAATTATATTAACGTATTATTAATTAAAGATTAACTATTAAAATACAATATTTTCTTACAAAGTAGGAGAGCAACAACCCCCACGAAAAGCTTCGTTCTCCACAAAATGGAGGTTGCTGCTCTCTTCTTCCATTCTCCATGAAAAGCTCCATTCTCCTTGCGGTGAAGAACAAGGGGAAGAGAGAAGGACTCCGAGTGTCCTCCCACCGGATTCTTCGCCTTCATGTACGTACCCTCTCTTGATCTGGACTAAACTTATTTATCCTTTGAAATTTTATCGATTTTTTTCTTTTTTTTTTGTAAAGAGGGATTCAGAGTCTCCCGTGTCTTCCCTCCACTTCCACCCACTTCCATGGGAAAAAAACGAATGTGGAATAGGAAGGAAATGGTAAAAAAATGTAGGGGACATGAACTCTGATAAGGGAGTTCATGTCCCCACTTTTGTGGCGAACCAAACATCGGATGTGGAGTATTTGGGTCGCAGTTGCTGTTGCTAGCCACTTCAGTGCTCTATTTCTGCCATCCAAGCACCCCCAAGGTTAGGAAAGTGAGAGAGTACAATATAGTAATAAAAAATAATTAAATAACTAGTTTAACAAATTAAGATAATTAGTAATTACAATTAATTAATATCAATAAGTCAATTTGGTTAACTAATTATATAATAATACTAACTAAATATATATCAATTTAATAACTAATAATTAAATATTATATTTAACAAGTATTTACTACTTTAAGTTAGTTATTTACCCTTACAAGTTAAAACTAACGAGGAAAAAAATAATATTCATAAAATAATTATAACTAAATATTAATTAATTGTTAATTATCTTTTAATTATTAATTATCTTAATATGTAAAAATAATTTACTATTTTAATTGATGATCACTAATTAAGCAATATTCATTGCCTACTATTTAATTAATTATCTTAATAATTAAATTATGAACATAACAAGAATTAAATTAATTAAATCGATAGTTAATATTTATTGCCTACTAATTAGGCAAGTTAGCATAACTAATTAGGAATAAAGTGGCGGAGCCCATGTGGGTTTGGCACAACTCCTACCCACGTCCTCTCTTCTTGAGAGGATGTGGGAAATCGAATTTGGAGGGGGGCAAAGGTGGGTCCCACCTTGGGGGAGGGGGAAGTGTAGCTCGAAAATCCGGTCCCCTCATTCCTGTCGAACCGAACATGTAGAAGTTAGATTTGCACGCACTTTCAGTTGAAAGTGCCAAATCCATCTCCTATTACATGTTACCAACAGTGTGAAAAGGTTGTATTTTTCGGATTCCATTGTTGGATGGTTTTTTTCTCCAAAGAAGTGGAGGTTTTGTAGCTCATTTGTAACTAGGAAAGAGGGAAGAAGGGCTCGAAGTTAACCTCATTCATGGCTTAACTGGAATCATTATGAACCTGCATTGTTGAATTGTAACCATTCGAAACCACGAAATTAGAAGTTTATGTTCCTACCTAATAATGTTGCAATTTACAACGGCTCCCGATTCTAGAACCTCAACTTCGAAGAAGAGAACACTAAATATTGTTGACTGTGAAGTCCTGTTCTCAAATTATTAAGAAGTGAGTGAAATATGAAACTTACAGTAATTCAAAGCAGTTTTTAATCACAATATTCTGTTAAGTTGATTTGGTATCATACAACAATGGTATCAACAACAAAGCCTTCATCCCAAATTTGTAAGGTCAGCTGTTATCCCTTTCTTCCATTTGGCTCTATTAAGGGCCATGTCCCAGTAACACTGATATAGTAAAATGAGAAATAAAATTATCTGATTATAGATTTCTGGTATCTGGATATTGCAAAAATGCCTGTAATTTTTTTTAATAGTTTCCTTATGATTGGAGTTTCTGGAACGTGTTATGTTTCTTTTAGTCATAGTTTTAGTTCTCCCAAACCATACCTTTATAAGCATGACACTTAATAGAAGAATATTGACTTGCAAATCTATAATTTCTTTTATCAATTTAATATAAGAAAAAAATGTTTCCAACACCAAAAATCTTACTTACCTAGAGAGTGATGGGAAGAAAGGGAAAACATGGTAGAAGTAAATGCAATTCCCCCTCTTTCCTTGCTTCCACATGTGGAGACTTGGGATTTTCCTATTTCACGTTTTGTATAGTAATGAAGCAAACCAGAGCTAGTTCTTAATTTCCCTTGTAACCTAAACTATTCATGTTTGAGTGCTGCAGATTGGTTTTTACCCACCAGTGTCTATCGGTTGGAACGCCAGGTTGTGCCACACTTCTTTTCCGGGAAATCCACTGGCCACACTCCAGAGAAGTACATAGCACTGAGAAATAGCATAATTTCTAGGTATCTAGAGAATCCAGGGAGGAGACTGTCGTTTGGTGATTGTCAAGGGCTTGTTTCTAGTAGTGAACTTTATGATTTGAGCAGAATGGTTAGGTTTTTGGATCATTGGGGGATTATTAACTATTTGGCCGCTTCATCGGTGCATCGGGGGCTTAGGATGGCTGGATCACTTATTAAAGAGGAAGGGAACGGGGAGCTTATTGTCCAGACAGCTCCGCTGCGATCAATTGATAGTTTGATATTGTTTGATAGACCAAAGTGTAGCATACGGCAGGAGGATATTGCTTTGTTGGCATCTTCTTCTGGACCATTGGATTCTGGTGGTGCAGCTGATGATTTGGATAATAAAATTCGAGAACGCCTATCGGAACATGCTTGTAGTTATTGCTCTCGCCCTTTGCCTCGTTTGCATTATCAATCGCGGAAGGAGGTATATTTTGCTTTTGACTTAAGCTCTCCTGTTAACTGCACACTTACAATAATTTTGAATTGTTTCAATTATCTTTTTTTTTTCTATACTTGTTCATGATGTATATTGTCCTATTTGGAGGTGCAAATATATATATATATATATAATGGAGAACATGATATTAGTTAGCCTGGTTGTGAGGAAATTCTACATAACTTCTCTCTGCACTAAGTATAGAAATTAGTGTGTTCTAATTAGTGCCGACTTCTAGTTCTATATTCCTTCACTTACCACCTCTTCTGTGATCACGGAACATGACTTTATCACAATTTGCCTGGAATTGTTGATGGCCAATTCTGAAAAAGTTGCAATAATTTTCAATACTTTTCACTTGGCACATCTTCTGTTGATGCCGATTCAAGCCATTGTTTTGTATAATCATATCTACCTCACACTTCTCTTCTTTTTGATACAAAGGTACTGAGAACCACCGATTAACTCATATACATTTCAACATGCCTATCTCCATCCTGATCACCTTTGCTTATGGTCCCTCATTTTGCATGGTTGTTTAATACGAGTAAAAAGCTATTCAGCTGTTCAAAGGCTCCTCTGCAATTATGTAAAATCACATGTAAGTCCATAGTTTGTGAGAATATTTCACTTTAGTACTGAAGGATTCCTACTAGACATCCTCATCAAATATCAAAACTTTAGTTTAGAGGCTTAAGGTAGCATTAGTTATTGGGGAACTTTTCTTCCTTCAATATAGTCAATTTTCTGACTCATCCCTTCTCCATCCTACAGTTGCACCTCTTGTACGTTATGGATCAAACTATTTGTAATTTCTTCTTCCTCTTCCTCGGTTATATAAGATGTTTATTTTCTGCTCTCCTTCACATTAGTGATAATGCTCTTGTTTCTCACGGCTCTTCACAAAAGGCAGTAAGAACTACCAATTAACTGTGTCACTGTTGTAAACTGCATAACTGATCTAACTCATGTCTCTGTGTTTCTCTTGCCTATGGTTTGGTCAGCCATGAATTTGGCACTGGTATCGTGTTGCCAATATCTTGTAATATTTGGTCTTTCCTGGAAGTGTTCTTCTCTTCAAGACCCTTTATATCATTTCAATTATCACTCCTTGTATGGTTTATCACTTATATTTGATAATATGATGTTGAAAGGATGGATTCAGATAACCTGAACTTTTCAAGATTGCTACAAATTACCTGCATCAATGAGGCTAATCAATGATATTACCTGAAATGTGTTTATTTTAAAGTCACATTTTGCCACAACCAACCAACTCTTCCATGAGGACTACTGAGTGTTAAGACTTGTGACGGGTTTCATATCATAAAGCAGTTGATCAATTGCTATGCATTGTGAGTGTCTAAAAGCTTATATGTTAATTAACTTTTTGTTAAACCTGACGGAGTAGAACTTGTTATGAATTTCATGTCATATACTAATGAATCAATGCAACAATTGTTGACAGATAGCAAGTCTACACAGTGTAATTTAATTTCGCAATACTAAGTAATAAGGTTCCTCTAACTGCATCAAAACTATTATAGTTTGGGTGAGGAATGTGGTTATACATTTATATTATTCAAACACATCCTTGCAAGTCAAAGACCCATTTTATGGGTTGAAAGCTGAATTCATTCAGCGGTATGATTTTTTGCCTTATTTTTTGCAAAATTCTCTTTAAAATGCTTTGATGCCATGTTACTTAACCAATGTTCCCCAAAGCACGACCTGTTAGGAACATACCAACGTTATATTAAACCTTTAACACTAAGTAGTTAACTACTTTGTTGCAATGTTTACAAAGTATGATAATACGAGGAATATATATATTTGATTTGCAAAATATCCGTATAGGTTTATTGATACCACCAACATTTGTATATTTGTTGTATATTGCCCCAAAGCAAAGTTTCTAGCCATGACCTGGAGGTATGGGTGGGTTTACATGGAAACACTAAATCCATAAATAGAATTTCCAATTTAATCCGGTGCATTCCAAATAGATTGCCCTACCTACCATTAAACCATAAGAGAAAAAAAGAAACAATTTCCACCAAATCCGTACTATGTACTTCTAGCATAATTTCTAGGTATCTAGAAAATTCTAGTTGCTCCTTAATTCATGCAGGGAAAGAATTAAGGAGCTAATACAAGAAAAGAGGCAATTTCCACCAAATCCGTTATGCAAGGAAAGCATATATTAAATATACGTCAGTCTGTTCCAGTGTGGCCGCTGCTTTGGTATCAGACACGGTAACAACTTACAATGTACAATAATTATGTGCCATAGGAGCGTGTTCTGGAATTTTGTCCTGTCTGCTCTTTGCATCTGCTTGAACTGGAATTATGTCTTTGATTTTCTTGGACCTTGGTAATGTCTTAACAATTGGCACCATGGCTTAGTTCTCTGGAAATTGTACAACATACGACCTGTGGAACAATTATAAACTGAAAAAAAAATGTTTTTTTTTTATTTGCTGAGGTTTGTCATGATAGTAGGTATTGCACCATGTAGTAATAATATTCTTCTTGACCATGGTGTTAGAAACGGGAGTAGTCTGTAAGAAACAATCACAAACTGGTAATGTTTGATCAATCTGCTTTGGCTGTTTTGTATTGGTGTCAGGTGCACCGTGCAGCAGATCTGAAATTGCCAGTTTGTTTTCTTGGCCCAATAATAAAAAATAAAATAAATAAAAGAATCTTTGTAGATCTGTAACTAATAAAGCATAAGAAAGGTGAATCTGATTATATCAATAAAGAGACATATAAGTGAAACATAAGAAGAGAAAGAAAGAAATAAAGAAAGAAAGGAGGAGAGGAGTTAAGGAGGGTGAGTGGCAAAGGGGGACGTACCTGAACCATTAGTGTTTCTTCCATTGCATCATCCATCTAGTGGTGCAAGCACCTGCCAGTCTTTTTGTTCCATATCTAATCCAAGACAACAAAAGGAGTAAGACAGGCAGTATAATAACTTGGCGTTGTAAAAGATAATAGGATTGATTGGATAATGAATCCAATGTGAACACATTTAGCTTGTGTTCGAAATTAAGGATGGAATTAAAGGAAATCAAGTTTGGGCTTGGTAACATGAAACACACTGTACCTGTTTAACTTATGGTCATATGTATTTTATATTTTTCACACTCATTTCTCTGTACATTTGATTTATAAAATACAAGAATGTTCGAAGCCAAAATCATAATATGGAAATAGCCATAATAAAGAGCCATCTTGTCGACATTATCGGAAAACCATTATATATATGCTAACTAATCCTAAATAGATGGTTATAAGTTATCAGCGGTATACTAGAACTAAAAAGTTGCAGAAATACATGTTTCATATTTCATTAGAGATTTTGGGATATTGTCAAGTTTGATGTTGTGACAACTGAGGATGTAACTTAGATACATGATGAAAGACTGGTGAGAGAGCTGAGAAGAAGCAGTATGTATTAGATACCTTCGATTTATGCGAAAAAGAGCTCTGTAACATCCAGAATTATGGAGAAACATTTGCCACTGTGTTTTTCTGATGATCACCTTTTGTCGTCTAACACTATGTACATTTGTTGAGCAGGCGGACACAATCCTTTGCTCGGAGTGCTTTCATGATGCAAAATTCATTACTGGTCACTCGAGTATTGATTTTCAGAGATTGGATTCCAGAAAAGACACCCTCGATCTCGATGGGGATAGCTGGACAGATCAGGAAACATTGATGCTTCTTGAGGCTTTGGAAAAATATAGTGATAACTGGAATGAAATTGCAGAACATGTAGGCACCAAGTCCAAAGCACAATGTATGCTCCACTTTCTTCGTCTTCCAATGGAGGATAGTTTATTAGAAAATATTGAAGTTCCTAAGACTGCAATGCCATCTGATTCGTCGAAAGCACATGATCTTGGGTTCACATGTTTGAATTCTAATGGTGATAATTCAGGTAGGAATATACTATATACCTTTGATCATAGTAATGAATTTAGATTATCCAGCTTTGGTTACTTTTAGATCTTTGATATCACTGAACTTTTCCTCTGATCTTCTCATTCAGGAGGTACTCTTCATTCAGGAGACCAGCTTCCATTTGCTAATTCTGCAAATCCTGTTATGTCCCTGGTGAGTAATTGTTGTACTCTGCATGGATTTGCTGATATATCTCAAATGAATGAACAATACAACAAAGCCATAGTGCTGACAACAGATAGAAAGCTGAACGATTTACGGATAGTACAAACAAAGATATAATGCCATAATGGTTCTTATGGGGATGGATTATCTTTTAGTTAATGTTATCTTGAAGTCCAGTCACAAACAGATGGTGAAAGATGAAAAGAGATCCATTTTCTTTGTTGTCACTTGTCATGTCTAGCTGTCTCATTTTGAAGTGTTACAATTACCATGTTTAATACTTGTTACATATTTATACTGTTTGACACTCACATTATCAACAAACATATATCACCCACATGGTATTTTGCTACAGATTTTCAATGAACCTTTTGTAGTACATTAAATTGGGTTATTCTTAGAGTATAATGACTATAATCTTGTCTTGAGATGATGGCCGGAAGGTGGATCATGTGGAATTCCTAATGCTTGTCCCTGTTTGAAGTGTTACTGTGTTACAATTACCAATATTTGTACTTGTTATACTGCTCGGTACTTTACATATGTAGCACATTGATCACCCATACCTTTTACTAAATATTACCTATAATTTTGGAGTATGCTCAAATTTGGTCACATTTAACGGTTGATCATCTGTTTCTCCAGTTATTGTAACTTAATGTTGAGAAATGTCTGTGTAAGTTGAAAAATGGCTGATTTATTTTGGGCATTGTGGCACAAAATTCCGATGTGACATGTGCACAGTTCTCCCCTTTTTAATAGTTCTTGCAATTTACATTTTGAATACTTTATTGCTTAGTGTATGTGTTATTTTAATGGTTATGTTCTGAAGAAAATGGCCCCATTTAGTTAATTTACCATGTTCTCTCTAACTGATGGGATGAATTTTCCAGGTTGCCTTTTTGGCCTCTGCAATAGGACCAAGAGTAGCTGCAGCTTGTGCTTGTGCGTCACTAGCAGTCTTGACAAAAGGCGATTCAAGGTTTGAGTAGTGAGCTTTTTGTCTGCTACTAAGAGATGCTTGGTAGAAGTTACGTAATCAATCTTCGACACATCATGTTCTTAAGTTTGCTTGCAGTGTCAATATTATGTAGTAGTGTTAGGCTCACAAAAACTGATTTTAATGGCGACTTTCTTGCTCCTGGATTATGTATCTATGCATGACACATACTTATGAAAAAAAGTCGCAAGTGTATCAGGTAGTCGGATTCTCCTTTATCCACTTGATAAATCTTGTATATATCTTGTTCAAATGTGCAAAATAGTATCGGTATCCATGATGTATCTGGATACGGGTACTTTTGTAAGTTATTCTATGTATCTCGTGGAATGCAGCAGAAAAAACAATACCTGTTTCGGGCAGTAAGATACTCCAGTACTCAGTTGCTACATGTCGGACACACCTTTCCAATTCATATAAATCTGTATCCACGGCAGCATTTGATACTTGTAGCCATGTGTATTTATGCTAAATGTTATGTACGAGTAAGAAGATGATATGCCTTTGATATCTTTATGAATTACGAAGGTCTTCATCCCTTCTTCCAAAAGGAATAAGGACGTGGTGCCTGGTCATTGAGGGTTAGCAATGTGTTGTATCTGTGGATGCATTTATTTATTTTGTTTGTTTTATGTCCATTGCGTGTGTGTTATGTTTTGTATGCATATCCTTGCTTGTCATGGGGGTGGAGAGGGAGGAATGTCTATAATATTGTACATTATATTGAAGATCGCCATATACCCATGTCCACAAAATATACTATCCTGTCAGATATTGTGTCCTTTTTGTTATTCCTGTCAGCATGTTAAATGGGAGAGGTTTTTTTTTTTTTACCAAGGAATAGTCTTTAAGATATACTAGGTTTTGAATATTGCCATATATCCATGTCTGCGGAAAATCATATTGCAGTACTGGTGCCTGTGCATCACAACAAGTTACTTCTATTGATTTTTTCTGTAGAATTTTTATGCACTTTTGTAAGAGAGAAGCAACTTACAGACCTCTGTTCCATGTTTACAGGTCCAGTTCTGATAATATGCATAGTGAAGTCGGTCCTCTTGGGGCACATGCAAACTTAGGTCATCAGAAAGGTAAGGGCCACGTATCTTACCTTTATTAATACTTTTCTCTAAAAGAAGGCCTTGAATTTATTTATATTTATGTGTTATTTTAATCTATTTCAGATGAAATAGTGGAGGATCAAAGTCCTTATGCTAAAAAGGATGCTACTTCTCTTCTGTCACCTGACGCTGTGAAATTTGCTGCCATGCGTGGCCTATCTGCTGCTGCAACGAAGGCAAAACTGTTTGCAGATCAGGAAGAGCGTGAAGTTCAGAGACTAGCTGCTACTATCATAAACCATCAGGTTACCTTTTTGTACATCTGTTTTTAAGTGATTTTACTTATAGTTTAGTGATTGAATGACATGGAAGTAATTTCTTCCACCTATGATGTAGCTTCTATTAGTGTTGGCATCAATTTGATTTTCTACAGATGTGAACTGAAAGCTTAGGACAAACACCTAAATATGAATTATGAAGCTGCGAGACAGATGTCATCAAATGGCTTATACTTCTCAACATGCAACTGGTAGAGAAACATAGCTATTGCTGCATTTTTAAGAACCTTCTTCTAATACATTCTTAGGACTTTATAGGAATGAAAGCCATTATTTAATGTGTAAGAATGCATCAATTATTTAAACAAAATCACCCAAAGTTTGTTTGAGTGCACCATCTGTACATATGGTTTTATGTAGTTAATTAGAAGTAAATAGCTAGAAAAATGCAAATACCAAGTATGTGTGTGAAACTGTGCCACCGTTTGTGAAACCCTAACCCTTTGAATGGATAGAAAGATTGGATGCAGTCTTGATTACGTTGGGTTGAGCCAAATAGGGATTCCCAGGTCCAAACCCAACCCAGCTGAGCAAATGTACTATCTGGACATCCATTAAATGGCCACTATTTGTTGATATTAGCACTGAATAGTAAATAGGTTTGGGCCAACCTATTCAGGCCCACTTACATGGGTCAAATAATGTATTTGGGTGAATGCCAATACCAAACCTAACAACATTCCCAATAAATATTCAACATTTAAAGGGGCCCAAATAATATAATTTCTATAAACATGATGTAGATAGAAATACTATAAATTTTTGTAAGAAATTCCTATAAATATGTTATTGTGAAATGTGAGCATACAACGAGAAATCTGATAAGATACTAGAATTGTACACCGAGGAATCTGATAAGATACTAGAAATGTACACTGAGAAATCGGTTATGAGTGAAGATACTAGAAGTATACATGAAAAAAGAAGATATATCTTAAAAATAAGGCTAATTTGCAACTAAATTCCATGAACTATCACACTTTTTTCAACTAAATGACACGGGACTTTGTTTAATAACAACATGCTACTGCGTACTTTCACAACTTTCGAAACATGCAATGTCTGTTAGTTGGCCCTCAAATTTGACGGTGAATTGTAACTTCTCGACATTTTTGCCACTCAACAATTTACAAATTTTCAACTCTTCCCTCCCGCCACCCTGATATCGGCCTGTAGCCTCCAACCCCTGTTGACATCTTGAGTGTCCGTGTGTGTGTTTGTACAGTTGAGGTCGTACATAGAAGAACTTATAGATTAAAACAATGGGAAGATTGATCTGATATACAATACTATTTGCTAAATAGGGACAAAAAATTCTTTTCCGCGGCACAATTATATGATTATTTTGTACGCTAATGAAGGGAATATGTTGTGTGCGCAAAAATGTTGTGAACTGACAGGGATAATTGACCATATCAAAGTGTTCAATGTGTCTTCTACTGATATTAATACAACAGCTATCTAGAGGTTCTGGCATCACTGTAAATTTTCACCTCTCATTTTGATCTTACCTCCCTTTGATTTATCTTCCTGCAGCTGAAGAGGCTAGAGCTGAAGCTAAAGCAATTTGCTGAGGTGGAGACTTTGCTGCTGAAGGAATGTGAACAGGTAGAGAGGACACGCCAGAGGTTTTCAACAGAGCGAGTCAGGATGGCAGCAGCCCGTTTTGGAGCAATGGCTGGACCCACCCTGCCAGTTGCAGCAGGACCCACAGCTGCAGCAGTAGCAGCAGCAGCAGCAGCAGCCATGAACGCAAACCCTAGGCCATCGGCCATGCAGGCCTCAGTTGTGCAGACGAACATCACCCCTGCATCGTTTGGCAACAGCATTCCCGCGAACGCCCATCCTCACATGCAATTCATGCAACGGCAACAGATGTTTGGTTTCGGACCTCGCTTACCCCTTTCCGCAATCCACCCTTCCCCTTCTCCTTCCCAACCCTCCCACAATGCCACCATATTCAACTCTGGTATGCCGAACGCCTCGACTTCTAATCATCACCCATTGTTGAGATCTTCCTCGGGGAATAATTCTAGTATAGGTTGAGATAGGAACAAAATGACGATGGGCAACATTGTTGTATGGTTTATGTTTGTGCTTTATTGTAAACATTCCTCGAGAGTAATTTTGAAAAAGTGAAATGGATGGTATTTGTATCATGCTGGCTTGATGTTGTCTCGATGGTGCTTGCTGACAGATGGTTACGAGCTTCGAATTATAGCTTGCTTATAAACCTTTGTAATCTCCGTTCTTTATTTTTCTTTTGTGAATTCCCAGTAATGTTGATGTATGATAGGAAATTGAACTAGTGTGAATAAATAGTAATGTCGACCTGATACCATCATGTCTGTGTCGTGTAAATTTCAATAAAATCAAAAGGCGCTTCTAAGTCCACATCTTTACCTGGCTTAAACATTAATCACAGAATCTGTAACCTGAAAAAGTAAAATAATATTTTTTTTCCTGTATTTTGATGCTAAAGAAAATTAACAGAGGGAAAAGAAAATAGGAAAGAAAATGATTTATTCACTTATTCCATGGATTCATTTTTCATTCCCAATTATTTACTTTTATCTCCAAATTTTTCACTGCAGAAATTTTTCTTTCCGCGAACTAAATAAGGCCTATTATGGAACAATTTTAAATGTAGTGTTGGCAAAGTTAAACCAAGTTTTTTTCCCATAGGTTTCAGATGGATAGATTTTTGTAACGCATCTACATAGGCTGTCCGGGAAACCGACGCGTGAACCGACACCACTGGACGAAATTTTTGTTGGCCTACGTTAGCAGAGGGCGGAGGTCATCAATTTTACTCCGGCCAATCACGGCTGACACGTGGCAGTTTTGATTTATTTTTCGGATTTTCTTTCGACTGTCAAGTGTTTTCGTTTTTTTAAACTTTGGATACAATGTCGAAGACAGTTAGTACAAAAAATGTGAATTAGATATTGATTAGTGCCATAATTTCATGAAAATGTAGTTCTTGTTAGAATAAACGTAGAAGAAGGAAGAAGAAAATAGGAGAGAATATCTCTTATTAGTGTAATTCCATAGTGGGAGGCAAATGCCTTATTTATACAATCCAATGAAGGTGTAATACTAATCTCTAACCAATGTGGGACTAAAATACAAAGTGAAAATCCAACCCTTTAGTAACCCACGTTATAACACTCCCACTTTAGATGACCACCATCTCTAAGCCTTTTGTCTCGTTAAAACTTTGCCAGGAAAATCCATTAGAACTAAACTTGTGCGAAAGAAAAGAGTACGATCTTTAGGATGACTTATACAGGTGTTGGACACGCTTAATGTTGTCCCATTAAAACATTGTCAGAAAAAATCCAATGGAAAAAATTCATGACTAAGAAAAAAGAGTACAACGCGTTATAGTCCATACAAAATGTATCTCCCCCTGAAAATAATCACTCCCCCTGATGATGTTGATGTCAGCTGATATAGACGTCGTTTTCCAATTCCATGAACTAGTTTATGAAAAATTGACTTTGGCAACAATTTGGTGAACAAGTCTGCAAGATTATCACTTGAACAAACTTGTTGGACGTCAATATCAAAGTTCTTCTGAAGCTCATGAGTATAGAAAAACTTCGGTGAGATGTGCTTGGTCATGTCTCCTCTAATGAATCCACATTGAATTTGTGCAATACATGTTACATTATCCTCATAAATAACAGTTGGAGTATCTGTGGTAGAGGAAATGTGACAGAAGCTACGAATGTGTTGAATCAACGATCAGAATGATATGTCTGGCCTTGTACATTGTGATAGATACTGTCACGACCCGCACCCGGTATAGGGGCACGAGTGCGTGGGTACGTCCAGCCTACGCCGCAGCATCGACGGTAGAACGCTGTCTAGGTCACAATGCTATCTAATCATTCTCACACGAGCATCCAACTCCATAAGGAGTCACAAATAACACTATATCATATGAACAATACTCAATCACATAGCTAAAGCACGATAAGATATCGAAGAAATAAATAAACCAAATTGCAACACAAGTCTAAATAGAATAATCTAACTCAACAATAATATCAAAGTCTCAACAAAGTATGCCGGAGACAAATTCGGTACTATAAACTGCTAATAGAAACTAACTAAATAACTATTGATCCCGGCTAGACCTCCCGGAATCACACCTGGCTACAAGGTCCAAGTCAGCAGCTACTCTCCCTGTGGTCCATAAAATGTCGGACACCCGTCCTCTAAGGCATAGTCTGGAAAAATATTTCCAGTCAGGATGGAGCAAAGTACATCTCTAACAGCAGTTCTACATCAATGATATAAACTATGTAGTAGTAAATAGATGAAAATATACAAGATGCATATACATGTACGAGAGATATACAATAAAGAAAATACTGAAAAATACTGTAAATAAATGTGGGAAGGAACAATATGTCAATGAAGAAGAATACTATGACTAAGTGTGTGAGTACTAGCTTTAACATGTGACCGGCTTGGGAACTTGTACACGAGTACGGGCCTGGCTAGTCATACGTGCGGTGTATGACCAACACTAACATGAGAACAAGACTTGTACATGAAGGGTATGATCACATATCTACACTAAAATACTCCCCACCCCGACTGGTATAGTAGATCCAACCATGGTACGCTATGGCACGGGATTCTCTAGGAAGGTAGCAAGTCTTTCCGAGAATCAGTGTCTGTACATGCACAAGATAAACAATAAAACAAGACTTGTACAAAATACACCATGAACAAGGAATAACATCTCATGACGAGATCCGGATATACCAATCCGTGTAACCATCGTGTCAAGAAAAATGGATATTTAAACTAAATACAATGAACATAGAGGATATCATAGATAAGAAACTATCAGAGAATGTACTCGCCTGTGGTCCTTTGCTGGTATGAATCAGAGTCCAAGTCACAGTTCAAATAGCCTATGTATTACAATTTTACCATGTCAAAATATAATTTATTTTAATTTATTTAATTCTGGAATAATTACTCTAAAATCTTATTTTAATCATATTATTCTGATTTTTATGTCAAAACCTAATTTTGCCCAAAAGAACCTAAATTTTTATCGACTCGAGACTCATGACACGCAAATCGAGACGATCTGTTGACCGAAAAGTCAACCGACACAAACTCAACTTTCATGCATGATTTCCTGTAGATTTTATCATCAAAAGTATGCTGAAATTTACGGCTCATCCGAATTCAATTTCGTTTGGGAATTATGGCACATACAAATTTCGTATCGTGCACCGATGGTTAAATTCTAACCTAGAAGTTTTACAGAATTAATAGTATATAAATACTTTGAATTAGATTCTGAGAAAAAACATATGTCAATGATCTCGACATTAGCTTCCCGAAACTTTAAACGGTTCATGATTCTGATTCCTTGTTCTCCCGGAATCGCGAAAACATTGAAACACGTCTATTTTCGGACATGCTGTGCTCTACGAATTTTCCAGAATTTAGTACTTATAATTTCGTAAAAAAATTTATATAATCAGAAATATAACCTCAATATCGTTCTAACGCAAGAAACTGGTCCTCGTTTGGAGTCCGGAGCTATGCGCAATGGCTTCTGGAAAATGAAGGAACCCTAGATGGCAATTCTCCAAAATTTGGCTCAAGGAAAACCCTAGAAATTAATAACTTAAACTATTATATATATAGAGGAGAGAGAGAGCAGCCGCGGCTCGGAGAGCGCCACGTGGCAGCCATCCGACGCTGTCGCTCAGATCGAACGGTCACGGTTCGATGCGGCTCTGCTCAGCTCAGTCCGACTCGGACTAGGATGCGGCTCGGCTCGGCTCGCGGTCGGCTCGCGCACTCACACCCACCCCGCCGTCGCTGACAGGCGGGCCCTGCACTGTTGGCGGCGGGAGGCTGCCAGGTGGGCCCCTGCTGGCTGACTGGGCAAAAATAATTACTTTTTGGGTTTTCTTTTTCAGAAATTAGTTTTTAATTCAGTTTTCCCTAATTAACTCAAAATAAATGCTAAAAATAATCAGAAAATTCTCAAAAAATTCTAGAAAATATATTTTATTATTTAGAACCTAAAATAAAAGTTTGGGATATTTTTAATTAAGTTTGAACCTAAAATAAATTCTTAAAAGTTCTAGAAAATTATGGTTACTAGTTTTTAATTAACTAAAAATTATGGAAAAAATCCCACTAGCCCCAAATTAACCTAAAAATAATATTTAAGCTAGAATTTCAGGATACGGAGGTTACAGATACATTAATGCCCCAATGGTACTAAGGTACGGTACTTCGGGTCCTAGCATCATTTCATTGTCGTCCTTAGGACGATATGGATCTTTATTGATATCTAAAGATCGAACAACCATTGGAGTGCTAAGGGGATGAGCTTTATCCATATTGAACTGTTTCAATATATTTTCTGTGTATTTGGATTGATGCACAAAAATTCTATTAGTGCAATGCTCAATTTATAATCCGAGACAATATTTCGTGTCTCCGAGATCTTTCATCTCGAACTCCTTTTTCAGATAGTTTGCAGTCTCATTGATTTCATGTCTTGTCACAATCAAGTTTATGTCATCGACATATACTGCAACTATAGCGAAATCCTCCTTAGATTTTTTTTATGAAGACACATGGGCATATAGGATTATTCTCATATCCCTCCCTTTTCATATATTCAATAAGATGGTTGTACCACATCCTTCCGGATTGTTTTAAACCGTACAATGAACGTCTTAACTTTATGGAATGCATGTTCTTAGCTTTTGATCTGGGTAGGTTAAATCCATCTGGGATTTTCATATAGATATCGCTATCTAAATCACCATATAGATAGACTGTTACAACGTCTATAAGTCTCATGTCCAGCTTTTTCTCAACTGTCAAACTTATCAAATAACGGAACGTTGTTGCATCCATTACGGGAGAATACATCTCTTCATAATCAATTTTGGATCTCTGAGAAAACCCTTGTGCCATTAATCGTGCCTTAAATCTAGCAATTTTATTTTTTTTATTTCGTTTTCTTACAAAAACCCACTTGTACCCTACCTGTTTGACGTCTTTTGGTGTTTGTACTATAGGTCTGAACACTCCACGTTTATTAAGGGAATCTAATTCTGCTTGAATAACATCCTTCCATTTTGGCCAATCTTTTCTTTGTCGACATTCATCGATTCTACGTGGTTCAGTGTCATCAATACCCTTAGATATATCAATAGCTACTGAGAATGAGAATATCTCATCTATTGTTATATCTTTGCGGTCCCCATACCTCTCTTGTATATGTATAAAACATAGAGATCTTTTTGCTTTCAGGTACCTGAGCCTCCTCTTGGGCTTGTGTCTTTTCTAAGACAATAACCTTGTCACGACCCACAACCGGTGTAAGGGTACAAGTACGTGGATACGTCCAGCCTACGCCGCAGCATCGGCGCTAGAACGTTGTCTAGGTCATCAATACTATCTAAACATCTTACACAAAAAATAAATTATACATGTTAATGCTATCTCAACTCCAAGTGGAGGAACAATATGATACAAGATAAATGCTAACCAATACTCAATCACAATATAAAACTAAAGGAGGATAAAAGCACGATATAGAATAGAAAAGAGAAATAAGGAGTCACAATACATCACAAGTCCAAAACCACTAGTCTAGGCACAATATGTCTCAAATAATATATACATGCTAAAAGTCTAAAGATAAGACTAATACAATATCCAAAATAATGCCTAAGCCTCCTCGGTCACTGGCACTAAGTCCTTTCGCTCTAGAGGAGTATCCTCTAGTGGCTCGCCGTCCTGCGGCCCGTAATAAGTGGGACACAGCTCCTCTAGCCAATCATTTAAAAAAATATCCAATCAGGATTGGAGAGAAGTACAAAACTCTGTAAGCAGTTACAAATACATGGTAGAGAATATATGACAAGCAATAGGAAAGAATACAAGATGCGCAAGTAACTAGAAATGAAAATATAGTTGGAACATGTAGATAAGTACAATATGAACTGGAAAGATAAATACATGCAATATGAAAATAACTACAAGTAGAGAAACTGGAAGACTAGCTATATGGTTTAGAGCGCAAGTTCGTTATGTGATCGACTTAGGTTGCACATGAGGTAAATAAGGTAACTCGATTATACGTGAGGTGTACAATCGACATATACATGAGATAAATAGGGATTGATCACATAACCAACTTCTACTCTCCCTTCCCAACCAATACTCATGGATTCAATTATGACACGTTACACACGTGAATACGATATAGTCACACTAGCACAAAAAATAGTGGTTGCACATGAAGCACATGAACCAATACCCGATGTACATGATAAAATACATGTGTAAAGAGTACCCGCTGAACACGGTATGAGATAACATCTTCTGATAGGATCCATATAGTATCAATTCGTGTAACCACTGTGTCAAAATCAAGTATACAGTTCTAGAACCAGTGATATATACACTATCATGAAATAAAAACTAACATAGAGTTGTACTCGCCTCTGGTCCGGAGCAAAAGAGATAACTCGATGTCCGAGCTGGTGTCACACACACCAAAATATGAATGGCATATCAATTTGGTGTAATAAAGTAAGAAATGAGCAAAATGCATTAGAACATGCTTGCTAGGTCAATTCTAGGTCACTCTAGCTAAACTAGGTCAAACTTGGTCATCTTTAGTCAAACTAGCTATTTCTAGGTTGTACTAGCCTCTAGCTATGTTCTTAGGTCCATATCTATATGATACTTGTCATACTAGCCTATACCAGGTATCAGGATACCTAGTATCAATATCACTATATACCTACACTATTTATTAACACCAAGTATTCTTATATATATAACTTGTATACATACTAGTTATACTACTACTACTACCTAGTGTTATCCTAATGTTTACTGAATACCTTAACTTACCTCCAAACTTATTACCTAATCTCCACACCAATACTCTTGAACCCACACATCATTAACTCACTTACCTCTAACCTATAACAACTGATATTCTAATGCACCAACACACAACTTACCTTGCTAACTAATATACACTAACTTATATCTAATACTCTAATTTACATCTCCATAACCCTAACTTACTAACTGAACTAACTGTCATCAATAACAAAATTACTAATGGTAACTTCCTTAACAACTCATACACACCTTTAGTGCATTCACACTGGCACTCACTGAGGTGTTCAGACATGGCTCTCCCCCTCATCTGCTCTGGTGCACGACCACTGACCAAATAGTGCTCCTGATGCACACCAAGATAACTGCAACACTTGCTATTGTAGCAACATGCTGATGCTCACTTGTTCTTATCCCCCACATTGCCAGCTCCCCCTCTCACTAAACTGTGCACTGTACCAAATATGTACAGACACAGTCATACCTTTGTATTGCTGCTACTACTTAAAGCCTCATCACCCCCCTACTCGATCTCAGTGATCCAACATGCTTAAGTTGTTGTCTTCCTGCAACGTGTATACACAACCACACTTGCTGCCACCTTTAGTTGCCCAGGCACCCGAGCCCTTACATATAGCTCCACACCCCCACAACACACTGATCTCAATATCAGAGTTGCTGATATACACCGTTCACAACTGAACACTCCCTCTACTGTAACTCAAGCACCAAGTAACTTCCACACAGACATGGACACATGTGTTCACCTGCACACACTATCACGCCCTAGTCCCAAAATATCGAGGGATTAGACATGTGGCAATGGCCAACAGTACACACCGATGGACAAACCCAATTTAATGGATCCATCAGGGCGTACTTAAGCTGTAACAACAATAAATAAGTCCAATGATACAAGTCACAGTCTATTCTAATCTCATCCACAACAGATAATCACAGATCAAATGCCAGAAATAATACAAATAAATATAAACTAACATATCTCAATAAAAGTGTCTCGGAGAACAATCCGAGAATAACTGATACATCAATGCAATAGATTGGAAATAAAGTACTAGAAACAGAAATAAATGAGTATCTCAAGCCAATACTCAGAAGAAGTCCTCTGGTATGATCTCGTCCTCGGATCCTGGTTCTGCTCCAATATAGGCACCTGCTTCTGCTAATGCTAATGCTCCGGTCCCGTATACCTCGGGATAGATCTCGTCAACTAATCCTGGGGACATAATCAGATCCAGGTCCTCAGGGGACATAGCAAGGTACAAAATAACTCAAGCCAAAATAAATCAGTACAGCAATAAATGAACAATAGGGTAAATATATACCAGCTAAGTGATATGCAAGTTGAGAGTTTTAGTCATACTCGGGCTGAGACTACTACAGGATCAGTGTCGGAGAAACCCATAGCAGTATTCTCTCGAAGGGCCAGTACGGTACCAAAGCTCTGTGTCAGAGTCTAAGGCACTTCCATTAAAATATTATATATATATAATCAGCCTTATGTATGGTAATTCTCTCCCCACCCAATGAAATCTTACGTCACAGTTCACGATGTCTCATGTCCATGTCACGCAAGACTATATCTAATGCAATAAGTCAGAATAAAATCTAAGCATGTAAAATGTATATGTCATAAACCTGTATCCTATACAGAATTATCTTGAATATTTCAGGAAGATTCCGTCTCATGAATAGTGTCAAGTGTCCTAGGTATAATGTACTTTGATATTGCAAGCACGAGAATGTAAAGGGTCACGATATCCATCTCTAGATGACGTTACACAACTCCGCGTACGGTGTTGGCACCCGACTATTAATCGGACGCTAAGTAAGTCACACGGTCCTAGGTCAAGCATGTACAAGATATAAATAAATCAGTCAAAGAAATATGTAACAAGAACTGCAGAATTTGGCAAGGTACATTTGTCTGGGGTTTGAATACCAACAGTTGTCCCTGTATCAATGAATCCTGCAGGTACTCCTCCAAAAGCTGAAATAAACATCACCAACAGTCTCAGAAAATATCAAATAGCTAGAAACGTCTGTTCTTAAGTCCAATTTGGACACAGGGACAAAAATGACAGTTCCTGGTCAAAGCGGGGTCCACCCGTGGCCCGCTTCGCACCGAAAAATGTGTCAGGACCAAAGGTCTCCAAATTTGTCAAACTCAGTGTCAACAAGTCCAGAACGATGATACGAACCCAACGGAACTTCTAGAATTAGATTCCGATGAGCCGATCACAAAATCGCCCGTCAAGTGGAGCCGTGGGGCCCACGATACGCGATTTTGTCAACGTTCTCAGAATCGAACCAAACTTGGGTCACAGGACCAGCGTATTGCTACGAGTCCGATGGCATAAGTTTCGTTTCGATCCAACGTGTGTACAGAAAGTTACAACGAGTTCCAGAACAGACGGATACGGGACGTTGTCGGCGGATACGCGTTGATTCTAGTGTGCACGCACATCCAAATCAACTTCTACGAAATCTCGCACGTCCGTATCAACGGCGTGCACATTTCGGTGAAGACCGCACGCGACAAGTTGTCCCGTTTGGCGGGGTGCACTCAGTTCCGGGGTGAAACAGGACGTTGTTTTTTCTGTTTTTGGATCGCGGTTCGCGATCGCCACAGGACGCGACGCACCGAGCGGGTTACACGGGCATCGAGGGGGTCACACAGCCTACGCATCACAATAGACGGAACGAAAAATAGAGCAACGAGGAGAGAGAACGGGTTACCTGAACAGGGCTCCCGACACGGGGCTGTGCCGTTGTCCGGGCTGTGTCCGTTCTAGGCTTAGGTTTTCGATGCTGGGGGATTGCCGGAGGAAGGTGGCTCAGGGCGGAGATGTTCAGCCGGAGGCGGAGGGGCTGGTGCTCAGGCAGCCGGGCAGAGGCGGGGGAGGCCTCGGCTGCTGCTGCGGGTTGCTGTAGGATGGGGAGAGGGCTGACGGTGGAGGGTCGAGGCGGAGGATCGTCGAGGTGAGAGGCGGCGCTGGAGATGGTGTAGGTACAGAGGGTCGAGGTCTGCTCAGGGACGATGGCGGAGGAAGAAGAGGCGGTGGCAGGTGGAGTCGGGGAAGGAGGAAGAGGGGAGATGGGGGCTCGGGGTGGCTAGGGCTCAGGGCGGCCGGGGTCGAGTCAGGGCGGCGAGGGGGCTGGGCAGCGGAGGAAGGAGAAGCGAAGGAGGAGCGGTACTGAGGATGAGGCGAGGACGGCTGTGCGGGGTGTCGTCGAGGGCTGGGCGAAGAAAACGGTGGAGTAAGGAAGCGAGCGGCGAAGATAGGTGGAGGAAGGTGGAGATGCAGAGCTAGGGTTCTGGTGGTATGGGGTTAAGTAGGCGCCGCCGAGTCGAAACAGTAAAGGATTCGGAATCCGATTATGGTTCCGATTAGGATTTGGGTTACGGGTCTCAGTCGGGTCAGCGGGTCGGGCGGCGGATCCGGCCCGATCCGCTAAGGCTAGGGTGCGGGTTTGGGTCTGCGGGTTTCGGGTCGGGTTTAGATCCGACCCGACCTGCTAAGGTTGGGTTCGGTTCAGTTGAACCGGGTCTGGGTTGGTTTGGTTTATTTTGGAAATAAACCGGATTTATTTCTTGGGTTTAATTCGGTTTAAATAAACTTAGTTTTTAGGGCTTTAAAAATGCTTCCGGGGTCCAATAAATTCCCGAAAAATTATCCTATGTCTAGTTTTTTATTTTACACCATAAAATATTATTTTTATAATATTTTATTATTAATTAACAACAATTAAAATTATTTAATCTTAAAATACCTTAGTTTTAATTACAGAAAAATCCCAGAAAATTACAAAAAATTATGGAAAATCCAAATTAAAAATTCCTGGAAAATCAGGGGGCTTACAATCTACCCCCCTTAAGAGGATTGCGTCCTCACAATCAAAGAATAACCGGTCAACAGAGATGACACGGTTGCAAATATTGTTCGAAGCACATCACGATCAAGAAGATTCATGGTTGAGGGTTTTGAAACACATAGAAAAAATTATTTCCCTAAGCAATGGAAGTTATAAAATTTCCTGAATGAAGGAAATCTAGAAAATTACAGTTTTTAGAAAACTAGTTTATCATTTATAAAAGCATACTAGGTTATCACTTATGAAAAACATATTAGGTTAACAATAATTAGCAAGTTAAAACTATCAGGTTAAGTCTAAGGTCACGGACCAACGGGCACGAACTAAAACAAAACTAGAAACAAAAACTACGAAAACTTACGCGCATTAGCTACTCCATGAATCTGCGCGTCCTCCAAAGTTATCGCGAAAGCTTGTCCGCATCCTTGAGGTGGTGCCCTCTGCTGTTGCTGGGCCTGCTGGAAGAGTGCTGGTCGAGGTGCCAAAGGTGGCCTTGGTTGATATCCTCCTGGTGCTGGTAGAGCTTGTTGGTTTGCCCTTGGTATTCCTTCTCTACGCTCAGGGCAGTCCCTTACTGCATGCTGTCTGGATCCGCAACCTAAGTATAGTCCGAATTTACGTCTACACTCCTTCTCAATATGGCCTATCTTACCGCAATAGTGACACGTAGGAAGAGTTAGAGATTTGGATACAGCTCCTTGTGGTGCTTGATGCAGATAAGGTTTCTTTGCAGCTTCTCCATGCGGTGCTCGGGCTGGTGCTGATGTGGAAGGTCGCTTCAGACTGGTCTCTCTCCTGGTGACGCGCTCTATGCGTCGGGCTGCAGCAAGGACGTCTGAGTAGGATGTAGGTGCAACGGATCTAATTAGTTTCTATAGCTCAAAGTTTAGTCCGTCGAAGTACTTCTCGGCCTTCTCTTCTTCTGTCGGAATCAAGGTAGGGGCGAAGCGACTCAGACGAATGAATTCTGCGTTGTACTCTTCCACTGTCATAGTATCCTGAGTGAGGCGGTTGAACTTGTCCCGCAGTTCTGATCGAGCGGTAGCTGGAATGTACATCTCCTGAAAGAGTCTGGAGAACTCCTCTCAAGTGACTCGGTCTGGTCCGAGCCGTGTCTCCTCAGATAGCCACCAGTGATGTGCATTGCCCGTCAATTGTATTCTGACGACCGTTATCCAATGTTCCCGTGGAAGCTCAGCTGCTTCTAATTGATGTTGAGTGTTGGCGAGCCACTCATGAACTTCTATGGGCTCCTCCTTGCCTGAGAAGGTACGGGGCTTCAGCTGGCGGAAATCGGTGATAGAGCCCGTCGGTTGCCGTCGAGTTGGTAGGTTGGCCTGCTCCAGTACATTTACTAGGCTGTTCCTCAAGTAATCCGCTTTGCGACGCTGAGCTTCTTGATGAATATGATGTTGGGCTTGCATCATTGCGTAGATTATTTGGAAAATCTGTTGCCCGTCCATAGGCTACCCTTGTGGGAAGGTAGGCATCGGTGGAGCGAACTGCGGAGGCGGCGGAATATCATTACGCCGAAATCTAGAAGCTTGCTGATCTGCTTGGCTGCTTCGATGAGTAGAGGGATCTCCACTCAATGGCGTCACTTCATCTTCTCCGTAGGTGGCTACAGCACCTATTGGTGTTCTTGCTGGAGTTTCGTCGTTTGCCCGTGAATCCATTACTCTGTATCAAAAATAAACGATAAAAGGCGCACAGGAATCAAGGCAAGATGCAAGTCAAAAAATTAATTTGAATCCGATATAGATATCAAGAACATTTCAAGCAAGTGGATGAGATCCTAAAAACTTATCCTATTCTTACTGCAGGCTTGCTCGGTCCCTAAGTTGAAATCGAACAATTTAGTCGTTGACCTGCATGGGCCACCACAAAAACTATGTCACGCCCCAGTCCCAAAATATCGAGGGACTAGACACGTGGCAATGGCCAACAGCACACACCGATGGACAAACCCAATTTAATGGATCCATCAGGGCGTACTTAAGCTGTAACAACAATAAATAAGTCCAATGATACAAGTCACAGTCTATTCTAATCTCATCCACAACAGATAATCACAGATCAAATTCCAGAAATAATGCAAATAAATATAAACTAATATATCTCAATCAAAGTGTCTCAAAGAATAATCCGAGAATAAGTCTGATACATCAATGCAATAGACTGGAAATAAAGTACTAGAAACAGAAATAAATGAGTATCTCAAGCCAATACTCAGAAGAAGTCCTCTGGTATGATCTCGTCCTCGGATCCTGGTTCTGCTCCAATATAGGCACCTGCTTCTGCTAATGCTAATGCTCCGGTCCCGTATACCTCGGGATAGATCTCGTCAACTAATCCTGGGGACATAATCCGGATCCAGGTCCTCAGGGGACATAGCAAGGTACAAAATAACTCAAGCCAAAATAAATCAGTACAGCAATAAATGAACAATAGGGTAAATATATAACCAGCTAAGTGATATACAAGTTGAGAGTTTTAGTCATACTCGGGCTGAGACTACTACAGGATCAGTGTCGGAGAAACCCATAGCAGTATTCTCTCGAAGGGCCAGTACGGTACCAAAGCTTTGTGTCAGAGTCTAAGGCACTTCCATTAAAATATTATATATATATAATCAGCCTTATGTATGGTAATTCTCTCCCCACCCAATGAAATCTTACGTCACAGTTCACGATATCTCATGTCCATGTCACGCAAGACTATATCTAATGCAACAAGTCAGAATAAAATCTAAGCATGTAAAATTTATATGTCATAAACCTGTATCCTATACAGAATCATCTTGAATATTTCAGGAAGATTCCGTCTCATGAATAGTGTCAAGTGTCCTGGATATAATGTACTTTGATATTGTAAGCACGAGAATGTAAAGGGTCACGATATCCATCTCTAGATGACGTTACACAACTCCGCGTACGGTGTTGGCACCCGACTATTAATCGGACTCTAAGTAAGTCACACGGTCCTAGGTCAAGCATGTACAAGATATAAATAAATCAGTCAAAGAAATATGTAACAAGAACTGCAGGATTTGGCAAGGTACATTTGCCTGGGGTTTGAATACCAACAGTTGTCCCTGTATCAGTGGATCCTGCAGGTACTCCTCCAAAAGCAGAAATAAACATCATCAACAGTCTCAGAAAATATCAAATAGCTAAAAACGCCTGTCCTTAAGTCCAATTTGGACACATGGGCAAAAATGACAATTCCTGGTCAAAGCAGGGTCCACCTGTGGTCTGCTTCGCACCGAAAAATGTGTCAGGACCAAAGGTCTCCAAATTTGTCAAACTCAGTGTCAACAAGTCCAAAACGATGATACGAACCCAACGGAACTTCCAGAATTGGATTCCGATGAGCCGATCATAAAATCGTCCGTCAAGTGGAGCCGTGGGGCCCACGATACGCGATTTTGTCAACGTTCTCAGAATCGAACCAAACTTGGGTCACAGGACCAGCGTATTGCTACGAGTCCGATGGCGCAAGTTTCGTTTCAATCCGACGTGTGTACAGAAAGTTATGACGAGTTCCAGAACAGACAGATACGGTGCGTTGTCGGCGGATACGCGTTGATTCTGGTGTGCACGCACATCCAAATCAACTTCTGCGAAATTCCGTACGTCCGTATCAATGGCGCGCACGTTTCGGTGAAGACCGCACGTGACAAGTTGTCCCGTTTGGCGGGGCGCACTCAGTTCCGGGGTGAAACAGGGCATTATTTTTCCTCTTTTTGGATCGCGGTTCGCGATCGCCACAGGACGCGACGCACCGAGCGGGTTGCACGGGCATCGAGGGGGTCACACAGCCTACGCGTCATAATAGACAAAACGGAAAACAGAGCAACGAGGAGAGAGAACGGGTTACCTGAACAGGGCTCCGTGAAACTGGGTTCTTTGTGTCCGCGAGTCGTCTTGACACACCGACACGGGGCTGTGCCGTGTCCGGGCTGTGTCCGTTCTAGGGTTAGGGTTTCGATGCTGGGGGATTTCCGGAGGAAGGTGGCTCGGGGCGGAGATGTTCAGTCGGAGGCGGAGGGGCTGGTGCTCAGGCGGCCGGGCAGAGGCGGGGGAGGCCTCGGCTGCTGTTGCGGGTTGCTGCGGGATGGGGAAAGGGCTGACGGTGGAGGGTCGAGGCGGAGGATCGTCGAGGTGAGAGGCGGCGCTGGAGATGGTAGGGGTGCAGAGGGTCGAGGTATGCTCGGGGACGATGGTGGAGGAAGAAGAGGCGGTGGCAGGTGGAGTCGAGGAAGGAGGAAGAGGGAAGATAGGGGCTCGGGGTGGCTAGGGCTCAGGGCGGCCGGGGTCGAGTCAGGGCGGCGAGGGGGCTGGGTAGCGGAGGAAGGAGAAGGGAAGGCGGAGCGGTGCTGAGGGTGAGGCGAGGACGGCTGTGCGGGGTGTCGTCGAGGGTTGGGCGAAGAAGACGGTGGATGAGGGAAGCGAGCGACGGAGATAGGCGGAGGAAGGTGGAGATGCAGAGCTAAGGTTCCGGCGGTATGGGCTTAAATAGGCGCCGCCGGGTCGGATTAGTAAAGGATTCGGAATCCGATTAGGGTTCCGATTAGGATTTGGGTTACGGGTCCGGGTCGGGTCAGCGGGTCGGGCGGCGGATCCGGCCCGATCCGCTAAGATTAGGGTGCGAGTTTGGGTCTGCGGGTTTCGGGTCGGGTTTAGATCCGACCCGAGCCGCTAAGGTTGGGTTCGGTTCAGTTGAACCGGGCCTGGGTTGGTTTGGTTTATTTTGAAAATAAACCGGGTTTATTTCTAGGGTTTAATTCGGTTTAAATAAACTTAGTTTTTAGGGCTTTAAAAATGCTTCCGGGGTCCAATAAATTCCCGAAAAATTACCCTATGTCTAGTTTTTTATTTTACACCATAAAATATTATTTCATAATATTTTATTATTAATTAACAATAATTAAAAATTATTTAAACTCAAAATACCTTAGTTTTAATTACAGAAAAATTCTAAAAAATTACAGAAAATTATGAAAAATCTAAATTAAAAATTTCTGAAAAATCAGGGGGCTTACACACACACCAACAGTCACAGTACACAACACTCATCTCCCATAAAAATAATATACACACTCACACACTACACAACAACTAATTTAGGAACCACACTTACCTATATATAATCACACATATAAATCGTATACACCTATCTATATATATTATATATCACATACACTTGACACATTAGAATATTACATCAAATATGTGACATGCCATAGGTGGTGCACTAAGATACATACTTAATAAAGTGTCCAAAATCATAATTCACCACTTTAATCATTCCTCCACATAAATTATATATAATAACATCTATTAGAACTAGCTACAATAGGAATTAAGAATAAAGCATACAAAATAGCAAAATGAGCTTCGTATCATATCGTATCATAAAATTCCATGATACGGCCTACTCGTATCCAATTGTGGACACGTACCTAGTCCCACAATTTCGATCTAAGTCTAATTAGATCTAATTAGTCTCATGACACACAATTGATGTGTCAATTTCGTAATGTCCCCTATTTGGACACAAATTATCATATAACTTTCATAATATAAGTCATATGGACCAAATTTTTGATCCTATGGTACGGCCTACTCGTATCTAATTGTGGACACGTACCTAGTCCCACAACCCCGATCTAAGTCTAATTAGATCTAATTGGTCTCATGACACATAATTGATATGTCAATTTCGTAAATTTTCCTATTTGGACATAAATCATACCATATAACTTTCACAATATAAGTCATATGGACCCAATTTTTGATCATATGTGTAACCCTAAGCCAAGGGGTGATTCCTAATGGTTAAATGTATGGTTTGGAACTCAAATTAGAGATGAATTCATATCTATACCTATTGGGAGATGGATTCTCAATAAAATACATAATGGACACGATCCAGATACGATCTCCTTGCCACAAGCTCATCTTCCTATTGCTCCTTGCCAATCCAAGCTCCAATGCTCCTTGTTAATAAAATTGAGAGAAAAATAAAAGTAAATTGAGAGAATTTGGTAGAGGAATGAGTCAATTTGGAGAAGAACACAATTGGGGATCTAAATAAAATAAAGAATGAAGAGGAGAGAGAATGTATCCCTCTTCTATAGTGGCCGATCTCCTACTTGCTTCCCAAGCAACACTCAAAGACCCATATGCCTCTCACTAATACTCATGTAGGTAATTAATTAGGAGGGCTAAATTAGGAAGCATCTATTCTTAATGAAAGTTTAACTAAATCACCTAATTAATGAAGAGGGTTGAGTCTATGGGCCTCGTCCAAAGTATTGGGTTCAATATTGTCATGACAAGTCTAATTGGGTTTACTAGTATCAAGTTTATTTAATGACTAGCCCACTGGGTTTACTAGTGTCAAGTCTATTTAATGACTAGCCCACTACCATAAATAAATAATACAAGCACAATTAAATTAAATAGCACTATAGTAATTATTAATCACTAAAAATAAATAGATATTCAAAATGACCAAAATATCCTCATTTGAAAAAGTAGGGGTGACAAACCTCTTCTGGGTTTTCAGAGAGTATGGTTCTGTCATTCATAACCTCTTCTTGAGCGTTACTTGGACATTTTTTCTTTCTAGGAACTAAGTCCTTTGAACCTATAGGTTTACCACGCTTCTGGCGTACAGTAGATTCATTAGCCACTCTGCTATTTTTTTCTACGGGAATATTAATTCGAGTTGGCGCATTTGCAGCAGGCACATGTGATTTAATCACTTTAGCTGCATCAGTAAATGTACCTGGCATTTGATTTGCAATCTCCTGTAGATGCAATATCCTTCGTACCTCAGTTTCACATTGATTAGTATAAGGATCTATATGAGACAGAGTGGAATTATCCCAGGATAATTAATGTCATTTATTTGTGGCGAATGGTTCTGTAAGAACATTCTTTTCTTTCTTATCTCCCCTAACAGCGGGAATTTAGTCTCATCAAAATGGCAGTCTGCGAATCTAGCAGTAAAATATCACCAGTTAAAGGTTCCAAATATCTAATGATTAAGGGCGAATCAAAACCAATATAAATTAGTAAACGGTGCTGAGGTCTCATTTTAGAGCATTGAGGAGGAGAAATAGGAACATAAATATCACAACCAAATTTACGCAAAAGAAAGATGTTAGGTTGATGGCATGTCACAAGTTGTTATGGTAAAAATTTATGATATGCAGTTGGCCTAACAATGATCAATTTAGCATCATGTAATATGGAATGTCCCTAAGCTGAAACAGATAAATTTGATTGCATGAGTAAAGGCCTTGTTATGTGCTGAAAAAGCTTAATCAATGACCCAACTAAACCATTTTGGGTATGAACATGAGGGACATAATGTTCAATTTCTATTCCTACGGAAGCACAATAATTATCAAAAGTACAGAAAGTGAACTCAGTTGCATTATCAAGTCGAATCGTTCTAACATGTTGGTCAGAAAAATGAGTCTTAAGCTTAATCAACTGAGAAAGTAGCTTGTAGAAAGCAAAATTTCTAGATGAGAGTAAGGAAAGATTTGACCATCGACTAGAAGCATCTATTAGAACCATAAAATACCTGAAAGGTCCGCTAGTAGGATCAATTAGTCCACAAATATTACCTTATATTCTCTGAAAGAATGATGGTGATTCAGAAGCTATTTTAAGAAGTGAAGGTCTTGTAATGAGTTTACCCTGTGAACAAACTACACAAAAATATTCAGTAGGAAAGGAAAGACTTTGGTATGATAAATTATGTCCATTGGTATTGTTGATGACATTTCTCAACATAGTCGATCCTGGATGACCCAATCTATCATGCCAAAGAATTAGATTCCTTGGATCCTTTAGCCTTTTGCTAGTGATGGGGTGAGATTCTACTACCTTTAGAGTAGTTTGATATAGCCCCGAGGAGATTAACTTGCACTTTTCTAATGTAAGCTTATTGCTTCCAACATTAGAGGTGATACGGATATACTCTTTGCTACCATCGTTTATGGTTTCAACATAAAATTCGTTCATTCGAATATCTCTAAAGCTGAGTAGATTTCTATTAGATCTACTAGAGAATAATGTATTTCGAATGACTAAGTGTGTTCCATTTGGCAACACAACATCGGCCTTACCATAACCTTCTATAATCTGCACGTGTCCAACAATGGTGGTCACCTTGGCAGTGTTTTAGGCATATGTTGTGAAAAACTTTCTAGTTTTCAATATAGTGTGAGTTGTTGCACTATCTATCAAGCATATGCCATCATCATTATCCATACCTTTAAAAAACAAAAATTAATAATATATTAATATGCTACTAAATGGTTAAACTTGACATATTATCAATTATTACAACTTGATCTAAATCTAAATAAAACTTCTTCAAAGAAAGTAAACTACCTAGACTATTAATCATATAATGACCAATTTATTCAAAGTGGAAAGTAAATAAACTTAGATAAGCATACAATACCTATTCATTGACTTCGCCTATCATGGTGTTGAACTGGTCTTC
Source organism: Iris macrosiphon (assembly GCA_036927795.1). Taxonomy (NCBI): domain Eukaryota; kingdom Viridiplantae; phylum Streptophyta; class Magnoliopsida; order Asparagales; family Iridaceae; genus Iris; species Iris macrosiphon. The sequence continues at coordinate 268,530,970 of JAYESA010000004.1, read as the reverse complement.
CGAAATTGCGTTTACATCCTTATCTTGGAAGAAATTATTAAAATTCATGTGTGTTGTACCCTCCATGAGATTAGTCTACACACCCTTTGAGGTTTCATACTCATCCACTTCTTTTGTGAGGTGCGACAGTTTCGCATCCCATGATCAGCTCTTCCACAACGTTTGTAAATATCAGTTGGAGCAGCTGGATTGGGAATTTGGACATTGTTTCTTCGAGGATTAAATCTCTTATTTTTGAACTGTGTATCGTTCCTTGTACCCGGATTGTAGCCATTTCTTTGTCTTCCACGGCGTCCATGCCCTCTACCAGTGTGATTTCCTCGACCCCTAGTATTTGTCATATTTTTTCGAGCACTAGTCGCATTCACTTCAGCTGGAATTGGTGCAGACCCAGTTGGTCTACTAGTGTGGTTTTTGATTATAACTTATTGTTTTTCTCGGCCACGAGTAAGACATCAATGAGTTCGGAATACTTCTTAAAATTCCTCTCCCTATACGTCTGTTGTAGGGTCATATTAGTCGCATGAAATGTGGTGAATATTTTCTCTAGCATGGAATGCTATGTCACTTCTTCACCACATAACTTCAATTATGAAGTAATCCCGAACATAGCTGAATTATAGGCTGCATCTGTCTTATAATTTTGAAAACGTAGATTGAGCCATTCATGCAGTGCACTTGGTAGTATGACCATTTTCTGGTGATCATATCTCTCAGCTAGAGAATTCTATAGCACCAAGGGGTCCTTGACTATTAAGTACTCAGCCTTGAGATCATCATGAATATGATGTCTTAGAAAAATTAAAGCCTTCGCTTTATCTTATGCAGATATTGGCTTATCAGCCACAATTGCGTCACTTAAGCTTTTGGCTTGAAGGTGCAATTCAACATCCAATCTCCAGTTGAGAAAGTTCTGGCCTTCTAAGTTTAGAGGCTTGAAATCATGCTTTGTGAGGCTCGACATATTGCTGTATAAGATCAATAATAACAAGTTAATATAATAACTTGGTAAATCATCAAACAATTCATGTTCATGGTGTATGCTTCAAACAATAATGTTTCAGAAGTCTATTTATACCAAACAAATCTTATTCATGGTATGCTTCGAACAATGATGTTCCAGAAGTCGTAGGTAAATACCAAACACTAGATGTTCATGGTATGCTTCGAGCAATGATTATGTTCAAGAAGTCTTTTAAAAATACCACATATGGTATGCTTCGAGCAATAATGTTCCAGAAGTCATATATATATATATATATATACCAAACAATTCATGGTCATGGTCATCAGATCTCTGATGGTTTTGATCTGAATGTATTAACATATATAAAAAAAAATAAAAATAAAGAATAACTCCATCGTTCTCTCCGAGAGATCTATATGCAGTTAACATCGGAGTGCTATCAGAGTTAACTAATTAAAATAAGTGAGATGAATAGATAAAAATTAATTTTTTTGCCCTAGCGGTATGCCAAGAGATGTATAAACACCATCATCAGGCTGCGCCTAGGGTATGCATATGCAGAAAAAAAATAAACATAAACAAGCATATATATTATAGAAGTGGAGATTCCGCAAATGGCGGCTTCACTGAGATGCTCTCGCTTATTTCCTCCCGTTAGAGCTTTGTGCTGATAACGTGTTAGAATAAACATAGAAGAAGGAAGAAGAAAATAGGAAAGAAGATCTCTTATTAGTGTAATCCCATAGTGGGAGGTAAATGTCTTATTTATATAACTCAATAAAGATAGTAATATTAATCTCTAACCAATGTGAGACTAAAATACAAAGTAAAAAAATCCAACCGTAACCCACGTTATAACAGTTCATATATATTTTTTTTTCAATTTTTTCTAATAAAAACTTTTTATGCCAAGCAAACAATCAATCAATCAGCATACACATGAAATCCCTACCATCACTCCCTTCTCCCTCTTGCTCTCGCTCTCCTCCCCCAACCATGCCCAAGCGCCAGAGACTTACCCCACCAGCCCCATCCACCCCTCCCCCCCAAAACCCTAACCCTAACCCTAAAATTCCCCTTATCGGATCCAAAGCCAAGCACAAACCCGAAACCCGCAGGTCCCTGACCTCATCCCTTATCGGATCCTCCTCCGATTGGACCACCCTCCCCATCCCCAGGTCCGAACTCTCCCTCCCCCTGACCCTCCCCACCGGCCAGTCCTTCCGGTGGCGCCGGACCTCCGCCGACGTATTCACCGGACCCATCGGCCCCCACCTCCTCTCCTTCCGCCACGTGTCCCACTCCCACCTCTCCTTCCTCCACCACAACCCAAACCCTAACCTCTTGCTCCCCGCCGTCCGATCGGCGATCGACGGATACTTCAACGTCCACGTCGGCCTCGCCGAGCTCTGGCGGGAGTTCGCGGCCTCGGATGAGAGGTTCGCCGAGCTGGCAGGGAGGGCAGGCGGCGGGGCCCGCGTGCTGCGGCAGGATCCGGTTGAGTGCTTGTTCCAGTTCCTGTGCTCGTCGAATAATAATATTAAGAGGATCGAGAAGATGGTGGAGGTGCTGGGGTCGTATGGAGAGTACTTGGGGAATGTAGACGGGTTCGATTTTTACGAGTTTCCGACGGTGGAGCGTCTCGCGGAAGTCCGGGAGGAGGAGCTCCGCCGGGCCGGGTTCGGCTATAGGTCTGGTTGGGTTCTTGATTATTTATCATTTCAGCATTCTTGATACTGATCATTTTATCATGAATGGATTACTAGTATTCTACTGTAGTTTTAACACTTCATTTGGAATGATCCACTCGCACGGAAAACACAACACATTCAGGAAACAGAGACACTGACACAACCCGCTGTTTGGAGCGTCTGTACTTTTGGTGTGTCCAGCATGATGTGACACGGGACACTGGCAGGATATTGGTCGATGACCAATACTTATGTTTTGGATATTGTATATTGGCTTTATTGGCCATTATATCCAATATTTGCTTGGTTGTCAACAGAACACAGGCCTGTTAAAGATGCTTTGTTACCTCGTTGATTTAAACTATATTATGAGATATCGAGTTAGGCTTTCTGGAGATTCGAGAATAGGCTCAGCAAAAATGGCTACACAAAGTAAGCTCATTCGAAGCTGATGTAGTATTGATGGTAAATGTGGCATATGACACTAGAGAAGAAGAAGAGAACCTGTACCTTTACTCACTGCCCCTTCTTCCTAGGATAATGGGTATGACAGAGAATTTTAACGACATGTTTTTCCTTTTGGAGAGGGCGTCACTCGGCGCGATCTTAAGGATTGACTCTTGCATCCTGGAGGGTGTGAGTTGGAGTCGCGGGGACATCTGCTCCATATATCTGGTGGTAAGGCTGCATACATCTTGACACTTTCCAGACCCTGTTTTAAGGGAGCCTTGTGGCATGGGATGCCTTTTTCTTATTCCTCCTTTTGGTGCTATTGTGTTGTGAGCAATGGTCAATCAGAACTTCTAGCCATTTTTAAAATTATAATAGACCCATAGGGTTATTCTAAGTTAATCGTGCCACTATATACAGACAAAATATATGGTAAGTTTTCTCTCTTCTGTAATAGAAGATCTAACTTAAGAGTTAAGATAAATGTCAGTCTCGTACTGGTATCACTTAGGGATATAGGTTGCATCAATCATATCTTAACTGTGAGATGCTAAAAGTATATTTCAAAGCATATTCAACAGTCACATGTTAAAGAAAAATATATATCTGAATAATGATACAAGAAAACACAGTTTATGCAGCTTCCATAGGATGTTATAATCATCTGTGATTTTCTGACATCTTTTGCAGTTTCACATAATAAATTGCATGGAAAAGCTAGCCAAAATTTGTAATGAGCAGAATGGGCTTTGGGCCTCTGAATGTATTGTCATGCTGAATGGATAAAAATTCTAATCACAAGAAACTGAATTCGCTATCTTGCTTTGGGTCATTTGAATTACTTCAGCATTCGGTAATAGTTATTTTCAATGAAGCCTTTTACTATATTTCCTGATATTATATTCTTACTCAAATTAGTTCTAATTTTCTTCAAACTTGCCATATGTGTTGAACTTCTTGTGTATCTTCTACTGGTTAGTGGCCTTATTCTTGTTACTTATGGATAGGGCAAAGTATGTGGTTGGCACTGTTAAAGCTTTGCAGGCAAAACCTGGTGGTGGTGCACATTGGCTTGCTTCTCTTCGAGGCTTGGAGCTGAGTGAGGTGATTGATTCCCTTTGCACTTTGCCTGGTGTTGGGCCAAAGGTTGCCGCTTGCATTGCTCTTTTCTCCCTTGACCAGCATCATGCAATTCCTGTTGATACTCATGTGTGGCAGGTGGGCTTCCTTCTGTTGCTACTTTTTTGAGTGATTAGCACTTCATAAGAAAATATTTTATACCGAATTTTTTGTACAGAGAATATAAATATTAAAAAATTAGGTGTAGAGAAAAATGTTTAGCAAAATTAGCTGTAGAGAACAAAAACGCACATAGTAAGTGTGTTTTCAGATTTTTTTTTTTTTTTTTAAACGCTCTTACTATGTGCGTTTTCAATTTTTTTTAAAAATTTAATTTTCAATTTTTTAAAAAAGACTTTTTTACACAAAAGAGAAAAGTATTTTTTTTTTCAGAAAAGAGAGGCAAAAAAAATAAAGTAATAAAATAAAATAAATAAATAAAGTAAAAAAAAAAGTAAAAAAAAAATTTAATTTTTTTTGCCTGTCACTGACTTGACTGCTTTATGTAGCTTTTGAATTATTTTTCCTTTAAAAAATTTAAGGACGTTATCATTATAAAGTAAAAAAACTAATATAAAAAATTAAAAAAGTAACAAAAGTATATATATATATATATATATATATATATATATATATATATATATATATAATGAGGCTTTAAAATGACTCAAAAGTTAGCCATCTAAGCCGTTTGTAAATTCTCAACCATTTATTTAAAAAAAATTAATATTACGTAAAAAATTTATTGAAAAAAAATTAAATTTGTTATAAATAACGCCATGGAGAATCGAATTTGACCAACCAAGAAGAATGTCTCCCACCATAACCACATGAGCTAAAAGAAGTGTTTGCCTATAATTATATAATATTATGTAGTTAAACAATTGGTTAAAATTTATTTATTTAATTAATTTTTAATTATGTGAGGATATACGTACAACTTAGAAGGCTAGCTTTTTAAGATTTTAGAGATATATCAATAACAAATATAATTAAAATATATTTAAATATTTAAACTATTTTACAATAATATTAGAGAAAACAAAGCATTTACTAGTATCACTTAGTGAGTATTCATTTTTTTTTCATTGATTTTTGCCTATAAGTCCCTCCAAATGTGTATTTTTTTTTCTTATTTTTAAAAAAAAGTTTACGAAAACAAAAATAAAATAAATTTGAAAACACACTAAGTGCACTACACAAATTTGAAAACAAAATTTTAAAAATATTCAAAACTTTTTTTTTTATTGATTTTTTTCATTGATTTTTTCGTAATTTTTTTTAGCGTAGATTTTTTTTATAAAAAATATTCAAAACGCACGTACCAAACGCACTTTGTATGTATGTATTTGTTATAATTTTCCAAAAAAAAATTCTACATATAATTTATTATTTTTTTTTATCCTGTACATTTTTTTTTTGATTTTTTAAATATTTTAAAGAAAAAAATTAAAAAAGGAAACACGCTTATTGTTGTCAAAAAAAAATGGAAACAATTTTTTTAAAATAATAATAAAAATTTTTAAAAAAATTATTTATAAAATTGCAAAAAGAATATATTAAAAAAAATTTAAAAAATTTGAAATCGCACTTACTAAGTGTTTATTCCTAAACCAATTTTGCTAAACATTTTTCTCTACACCTAATTTTTAAATATTTCTATTCTCTATACAAAAAATTCTGTATTTTATATTGCTCACCCAAGAAACTTAAGAGTTACTTTCAATATAGGAAATCTGTATGTATGCTGACTGTTCACATTATATACAGTGTAGATTTGTAGATGCCCGACCTAGAAACAAGTATTACTTTAAGTTTCTTGGGATACTGCAAAACCGTCCTTAATGTGTAGAAATGTTGAATCTTTGTTTCTGATGGTGTGATGCATATTCCAGTGTTGCACAGTCTAAGTAATACCTAACACACAAAACTTCATAGTAACTCTTGCTAGGATGCTTCTGTAACACCTGCGACAGCGACATATCTGCCTAAATTGGAAATTACTGTATTGCTATCATCAATGACAACCAGAACTGTATAAAACACTTTAGCTTCGTTACCATAAATAAAAATGACTGCCTAGTTTATAGGAAGTGTAAGATATTCGGATATGGTTAGTAATATCTCATATATGATTCCCAACTGCTTTTATATGCTATAATCTTGTTGGTTACTTCTTTGTAGATAGCAACCCGTTATTTATTGCCAGAGCTTGCTGGCTCACGTCTGACGCAAAAGCTTTGCAGTCAAGTGTCCGAAGCATTTGTTTCCAGATTTGGGAAATATGCAGGTTGGGCTCAAACCTTGCTTTTCATAGGTGAACTGCCCTCGCAAAAGGTTATTGTTGACATCCATGACGAGACAAAGTCTACTAAAAGAAAACGTGGGATAAAAAAAATGGCTGAGCTAGTATTGTTGGAAATCGGCTAAGACATAAGGTAGGAACCTTTGCCTTCTACATTTAATTTCTTCATCAAGTTCTAAACACTCGTCTAGATTTAAAAAATAAACTTTGTTTTGTCGATCATGTGCAAGAAAAGGTGATGCACATTATTCTTGAGACATGGAAGGGGTTGCTCAAGCAACCCTGATTTACTTCTAGGCCCCGGTGATCCAACGGGCTACCAAACATCCCATTGCCACAGATTTGTTTTGTATGGCGGCACCAATTTGATGCGTCAGGAAGAATATATGCCTGCTCCTCATGATTCCTCTTTCCTGGGCCATTGAACTCATTTGTAAACTTAAGCTGCAAAGTTCTGCAGCCTTCAGCACTAACTTTTTTTGGGAGAATGCTTCCTCAGTAACTCATGCTTATGCTATTAAAAGTATGGAACATTTATGAGAAGTTGAGCCTTCCATGTATGTGAACTTTGGATTTTACATATTAATTAATTTTCTTTTGCTTTGCAACTCGTGACACTTGAATCTCTTCCATTTTGAAGCAGCCAGTTGTGATTTTGTCAGTATTACTGTAACGAGGTCGTGCCAATTGGCACGAGACGAGAAATTATTCAGTGGTCCGGGCTCATGGTGAGCCTTGATCGATACTCAATGATATAATGAAACATGGTTTATATTTTTTTTATTTTATGCAAGTCTAAATTAAAGTAAATAAAATTATAGATCGTGTGTCATTATATTATTGAGTACGGATCAAGGCTCACAGCTAAATAATTTCTCGCACGGGGCAATGTATGCAATGTCCTACTAGAGAAGTGGAAAATGTGGTGGGGGTGTGGGTTCATAGCAATCCCGGCTACAAAATTGTTTTGTTCTTTCGTATACAGAGGCGAAGTATATATACATATATTTGGAGGCTTGTAAGGAGATGCTTTGGATAAAGTAATTCTTAAGGAGCTGGTTCAGATGCAGGGTAGATGTCGTATAATATGATAGTCATAATACTATTCATCTTTTAGCAAGGACCCTAAATTCTGATCGAAAAAGTTTTTACTTCAAGATGAAAAAAAGTTGGATTTGCTGCGACTTTGAAACACGAGAAGTGAAAATTTTAAAACTCCAACAACTAAGAAAGCAAGAGATGAATGAAGCAAATCCAAATGACAATCATTTATAATAACATTACAGCCAGAGATTAGCTTCAACTTGTATAGATGATTCAGAATCTAATACCCATCATTTTAACAAATACTAATTAGTGCAAATGCAACATCTAGTCTGAAATCAAAATGAGTTTGGAAAAGGTCGCACAGCAGCACAGGAGAAAAAACCCACAATAATCATCATGATATAAAAAAAAATTCCACGACATGAAAGTCTTCGATGAAACTACCTCAGTCAATATCAAGTAAAGAAGTTTACAGAAAATGTCAGGACTTCAATACGATCAAATATTACACAGATCTAAGAGGAAACTTCACATCCAATTTATTGGATTTCACTGAACAAATTGTCCGCAAGTTGTGACTCGTCTCCATGACATATTTGTTGTGAATCACTCCTTGGAGTATGATAGATTGTAGTTTCGATCAAGAAAACTCTGAAAAAGCTCATTCAGCAAGTTAGCCGAATATATGATTTGCAAACTTATCACTAACCTAATTACCTGTATAATCAAATGGTAATTTTCTTAAGAATGAATTACCTAACTGAAGAAAACACTGCCAATGGCTAATCCTGATCAATCCCAGGGAGAGTATTCCAGTACAGTAGGTCCAGTTTCACCATTCTCGCTCTTAGGAAATGTTAAAAATCGGAGCCTTCATTGCAAGGAACTCAACCATGAAGTCTTATTTCAACCTTCTAAATTGGAATAATAGAAGACCGATAAGAAATTACAAGATATCAATTTCAAGCCATGTCTATACAGAAATCTCAATCCTGTTGACATTTGCAGCGAACAAATCCAAAACCATGATATTCATTGATGGTGATTTATTTGAAGGCAACCTTCTCGCCATCTTGTGGTGTGCAATAAAGGAATGAGAGAATGATATGACTACATATGCATGCTAAAGTTCGGCTAAGATAACAACTCATGGCATTGTTATTGAGCCACTGAACAAATCTGACAGCATTGAAATATTAAACAAAGAAAAGGAGAAATAAACTGTTCATGAACACAGCACAGCAACCTTAGTATTAAGAAAGAATATTTGGTCCAATAGCTCTTACTGTTGAACACAGAATTTGTGGGAACTCAAATGCCGCAATTAACAGACAATAAAAATATATTATAAAATTGATGGCTACAATAATTAATCTATTAGCAAAGAATGCACGGAACAACAAGACTAAAGAGTATCATTTACGACAATAACAAACTAACAGGTAATTATGAATCTAGTGGCATATATAGTTAAGGCTAATCAAGTTCCTTGACCACTCGACCTGCCAAAATTGGTCATCCCCCCCCCCCCCCCCCCCCCCCCCCCCCACCCCACCCCACCCCACAATAAACTTGTAGTGAGTAAACTAAAATACACACTATAATTGCACGTATATAATGTGTCCCTTAGTCTCTTTGCCATGTATATGTAGCCTCTTTTTTCCCAACTACCATTTGGTGTCTTCTTGTGTTAAGAGAACCCCAGCTGCATTTGCATGCTTTCTCTTGCCAATGGAAACTCTGACCTTCTAAATCTCATGAAACTTGGCATGTCTGATTCTGGAAAAGGATACTCTTCCCAAACCCCATCATCACAAAAATGTTGAATCATAGAAATCCTAAGCCTCGTAAAAACTCTTGATTCATCCTTTTCAGATTCATATGAGCAAATAAAACGAGCATATACCTCGCTTCTAGTCATGGATTGGCATCATGCACAAACATCTTGAAAATAGCATGTGAAAGGTTCTCTATATATGATGAAAAAAGATGCAATAGAAAGACTTGTGTGGTTAGAATTGTGCCAAATTTAATGATGAGCTAAGGCTCTTTCCTTAAATAATAAATATGAAATAATACATGATCGATTAAGGAACCCAATACAGATTATTTATGCAAGCATACTCATAAACTTCAATTTGTTCATCCTTCTTACACGGCTGCCATCAAAGACAGAAGATCATTACCTGAATAGTGGTGAAGAAGGTCACTAAGATTGTGGCTACATAGTTGGTACAATGGAAAAAGCGGTGATCAAACTGGAAGGTCTTGGGCTTAATCCAGTGGGGTTCAACATATATGACCTTGGAGCAATGCCAACTTGAATAGGACAGTATTGGCAGGGGCTTAGCTGGTGCATCCTTGAAAGGGGAAACCAATAGCCAAACAAAGAAGTGCAAACCTTGAGCATAACTGCAGAGCATAAAGACACAAAAGAGGTCTTTATAATGACTTACGGGTTTCTTTCTCCTTTTGCTATGTAAACTGCAACTGGTTATCTTTTGTAATTTTCTGATTCCAGTTCTCCCTATATAGGAAAGAAGGAAAAGGGAGAAGCTACGTGAAATTTGAACTTCATAATATAGTTTGGTGACTTTGGTCAAATAGTTCATTGCAAAATCCTCTTCTTTCCAACATGCTTCTTCTTGATCTCATGAAGAATATTTTACAATTCCAAAGGTCTAAATATGAAGGTTCAAGCACAAAGAACATAGGATTAATCTTCTATACAGTGGATTTAAATTTACATCATGAGAGTCCACATCTTTAAGAATGAGCAATAGAAGGATAGATAGGACATTTTTTGAGATAATTTATAGGACATGATGGAAGGAAGGATAAGGGAATTTAGCACAATACCAGATTCTGTATCATTTTCATTGCAGTGAGGCTAGTTACAAAATTATGCAAAAGAGAACCAGTGCATCGCATACAGGCATGAATGCCATTTTTGAAACTGTGATCTGCCAAAATAAATAATCAAAAGGACGACCACATGATTTCTTGAAGAGGGTTCGTTACAATGCAGGACAAAGCAAAAGATGTAAGTTACTGCTTACTGCTTGAAGTAACAGTTGGTCAAGATCTTTCTTTACTTTAGCTTTGATTTCTTCTTAGCTTTTGAAGTGGCATTTGATGTTTCCTTGAATGCAGAAGGGCACAATTTGTTTACAGCACAGCCTCCACACTTTGGTCTGAGAGGAGTACACACTGTCTGTCCAAATCCAACCTAAATCAGAAGAAAACATCAACAAGATGAACATATTTTGCTTGGACAAGTCCAGTAGTAACCTCAGATACACAAGATTAAAGTTTGTGGTATATGGTAAAATCCAAATCATATAAAAACCATCTTAAAATGAAAAAGGTGATCTCAGGTCGAAATTGGATGGTTAAACTGTTAAAGCTTATTTCATTAATGCTTGGAAGTATCATCACCTCTGCTACATTCTGTTCCTTATATCAAAGTCTTTTCTTAAATAACTTGAAGGTGTCAGGACCTTTATTAAAGTTTTTTACCACATCTCCCCTTCGAGTAAATGTGGAAATGTGTCCCGCCAGTTCCATTCAAAGAAAATGATAGTGTAAAAAGTATAAAAAGAAACAGTTACGGCCTAATGCACACTGTTCATCAACTATAGATGCCTTTTCTTTTAGTCATTTCATCACTCTGAACTGAAAGTCATGTATCTTAATGCAGATCATCTCTTGTTCCTTTTACCTAATATATAGCTATTCAAGAAAGAATGAAAAATAATATCAAAGCAATGTATTGTAGCAGGACAAGGTTTGTCATGCTACGTAATAGTGTCCACCGTAAGGATCCTCAGAGGCTCTTTTTTTTTCCAGAAACAGTTGCAAAAATCGGATTACTCGCCAGCCGATTAATCAAACCGACGTTAAATTCTGCGGTTGTTTCATTATGCACTTGGTTCGGGACCATGGAATGATTAATTGGACTGCTAGGTGGTTAATTGGGTTACACAACACATAAACTATTTTCTCATAAATAAATTAGAAAAAATCACAGAGGGAGGGAGCTCCAAGTTCCCAGAGAGAGCAACCACAAGCTTGAGAGGAAAGGACATCGAGATTGAGAATTAACTTAAGTTTTATATATATAGTAGTGTCTCGAGTTAATGGACATGTATGCGAAACATGACCTAGTAACCGATCACAATAATCGATTAATTGTTAATCACCCTCATAATCGTGTTACGCAGTCGAGTTAGCGGTTTAACTTATCCGGGTAACTTATTAATCAACAATTTATCATTGATCACCCGCATAATTGTGTTACATTGGCCAATTAAGCTGGCTGACCGCTTACTCAGACCGCTTTCTTAAATTTTCCGTATTCTTGAGCCACTTTTGAGTACCCGAGTGAGTACTCGGCCACGGAATCCGCAGAATGGAACAACGAAATCAAACTCAGCCCAAGTCCGCATTGGATATGTATTGATCACAGTTATTAATCGTACAGTCCGATTAATCTGTTGAAAAAGAGTTATTGGTCCGGTTTTTAGTATCGAGATCAATTACTCGTTTATTGGGTTATTTGAACAATGGGATTTTACTGAATGTTTAAGAACCAAAACACAAAACCCGACCTGCTCTTTTAGTCTCGTATAAACCACATTAATTTTCTCTTCCACTTTCATCATCAGCCCCTAAGAAGAGAGCCCCTAAGAAGAGAGGAGGGAATATCCTAAAATTATGGAGAGTAGCATTTTACGTGCTATTTTTAGTTTTATCTTTTGTAGCATTTGTTTGTCTATTATATGTATTACTATGGAGTATGGACTACTTTTGCGTTATTGGTTTGCTTAACGAAGTGTGAAACTAAAGATGGGACTTGTTTCTATTATATATATATATATATATATATATATATATATATATATATATATATATTAGATCTTCTGTTTAAATATAATTGTGCACCAAGTAATTTGTAATCGACAAGCAATCTGATAACTCCTTCCAGGGTATTGGGTTGAGTAAGGAATGGAACCGAGTAATTTATCCTCGTCCATAAATGCATGTACTTGATTTATCATAAGCAAGTTGTTTTGATGAGTCTTCTTTTTCAGGGAAAAAAAAACAGCAAATGATAAGATAACTACTAATTTTTTTTGGAATTGCATGGTATGCTAGAAAGCTACTTCAACTTTCAGAAAGAATAACAAATATTACTAATTATATCAATGAAAATTGGTAAAAGGAACCCTCCGTACCAGTAGTGGATTAATTTGAACCCATTCTTCTTTTGGTAGCCACATTTGCAAAGATACTCTTGTTTCTTCAGGTGTTAATGTTTCCTGACAAACAATAAAAAAGTTAGCTCTGAAGATGGATACATACATTTCTGTGATACTTCATCAAAGCGACATTTTGGTTAAGATAAAAATGAGGTAGAACATCAGAAATATTTCTATATGGTCCAGGAGCACACCTGTCTTGTACCTGGTCGTGATACCCATCCAAGGCGATTGCTTATCCGATGAACATGGGTATCGACACATATGCCTTGAACATTATTCCATCCAACATTCATAACCTATTATATGAAATGAAACATTAATCAGTACATCAACCTTACGTTGTAAGACTTGAGATTGAAACACTTACCAGATGGGCCATCTTAGGACCTATTCCTGGAAGTGAGAGCAGGCCATCCAACGTGGTTGGGATGTCTCCTCCATACTTCTCAAGACAAACTTCAGCAACTTTTTTCATGTACTTGGCTTTTCTCAGGTAAAAACCAACCTGTATAAAATTGAAATGTTAGTTTTTCCCCATCTAAAATCAAGAAGGAAAAGGGGGCAGAAATAAACATTTCCTGGTTAATTAGACATTCCATTAGCTGGCAATGTAAACTGCTAACTGAACCCAGTGGCTATAGAACCAATTATGAAAATTAGCATTTCATACATGACAACAGCCAAGGTTAATCAAAATGCCTTGCATATTCCTCAGTGACAAGATAAAAAAAAATATTAGAGTGAAATGTTTGGATAATTTTGCACATAATTACTGGGACTGGGTTCTCTTAACAACACCCATCAGCCCGACACGCCTGCACATACAGACACTGATAGTTTCTTTCCCTACCCGAGGACTCTCTCAATAAGTAAACAAATTTTAAACCTGAAGCTGCTAACGAAAAGATAGGTCTAGACTCTTCACTGTCTAGAGGAACTTGGAGGGTGCTCCTTTGTTGCATGAGCTTAAACTGCATGTCCAAGAGGTAGGTTTACCTACGTGCCAACTGGCTGTCTACGTGTTATGGCATGATCCTTTCATGCTCATAGCTAACTTGACTAGGAATTTCAAACAGAGAGAGGATTGATGTCATGTAGACAGTTGGGCATAAAAATTGTCAAATTTATGGAGCTTCTTATGCTCTATAGCCGACCCCATTTGATGATGATGATGATGCAAACAAATCCAATCTTAAATATGAAGCCACAAATTCACATAGCGCGTGAATATAAACGTTTTTCATACAAGACATAATTGATGGAGAAATTAGAGCATTTATGGAGGAAAGACAATTCCTAGAATTCTGTGTAAGACTCGTATGCTTCCAAGAAGAAAATTGATCTCTGTTTGTTCTTGATGCCTTACAGGGCTATTACTACTGATGACAACCTTCGATTGGCTGAATGGCAAAGCTCCTAAGAAGGTAGCTTCTCACAAGAAGATGCACATCTTCGTGAAGGGAAGTCCTGTGTGAATTGGTTTGTATATTGGTGGGAAAAATCGATTGAAGGCATACACAAGTGCTCCTCACAATTCTGTGTACTAGCTGAAATTCTAGGAGCAGGGTATTTTCACAGGTGTACTCACTTTGGAGTTGCTCTTCAAAATTGAACTAAATAAATGGTCTATATCATCTTAATTTGCACAAAGAATTTTTTTTATTACAAGTAGAACACAAAGTTATGTTTATAATGATGCTGACTAACTACAGATTATAGAGCCTCTCCAAGATGATGCTTGACTAACTACAGAAACTCAGTAGCTTATTATCTGAGCAAGATTAGTTAGTTACAATCGTAAAAGTCGCAATAATAAGGGAAACCTCAACTCCCAACAAAACGGATATAAAAGTGAAACTGATAATGCACAGATTACATGGATAACAGTTGTTAATCGAACACCAAGGAATGTGATAAACTTCATTCGCTAAGCGCCAATTTACCAAGTTTGACTATTTTTCAGCAGTTTTGCTTCAAAAATCCCCATATAATTGGTCACTCCTTAAACATCATAAAGCTTAGGTTAAAGAAAGAATATATACCGGATAGATCAACTTTGAAATGCTTGCTTCATCCGTTTGCACAATTGCATTAGCATCCAGTAAGCAATTCTGAGAAAGGCGTTGCACGGCACCTGGAGTCTTAATGGAATTTATCAAAATGAACCATCAACATTAGTGTGGACAATCAACAATCACTATAAACTTAATACAATTTATCTCATAAGGGTTTATTTGACTGGATCTCCTTGGTCCATCCTTTGTCACAAAATCAAAAAAAATTCTCAGGGAGGTTTTAGAATTCCTAAAATTGTCAAGAGATTCTCTACTTGCCATGGGTTACTTCATCCTTTGTTTGGCTTGATAGAAGGGAAGACACCAAAACTGCAAATCTTCTCTCCTGGCAGGATAGAGATTCTTGCTTATTAATCAGAAGACTATAAATGTAAAGAAAATGGAAAGAAAAAAATTAGACAGATCAAATGATTCAAGATAGCAGAAATTATGTCAAAGTGCACTCAGTCAAGTGGTTAATGCAGGCATAAGCATTGTTCTAAAAATCGGTCCAGGCAACACCTAGGTGCCTGCCCGATGCCCGCCTAGCGTAACCTCACCCCCCCCCCCCCCCCCCCCCCCGACTATGCATGTTTTTAGGTTTTATGAACTTTTTCTGCATTTTTCAGTAGTTTTTTTTGGGCTTTTTTGTTTTTTTAACCACGGCCGCATAGGTGCCCGACTAGCGCCTTTTACAACCTTGGGCATAAGACCAATGGTCTTGACTTGAATCTCTGTAGTAGTAAACTAGGGGATTTCTATGTTAAGACTTTTTACATGACAATGGTTCCAAGTGCATGGAAGCTTGTGTAGCTTATGGAGGCTCACCATGATTCATGTGCAGCATGATGGTTAATAATAAAAAAAACGCACTACCTCCCAAAATTATCTTCATCCACAAGGAACCACGCACTCTGTAAATTGATGTTCAGGTCAGACGCATATATGATTGAAATAACACATACTCCAAAATACAGTATGACATGTCCGAAAAAATGTTGTATCCATGTCACTGTGTCCTATGCACCATTTTCAGCAGGAAAAAAAACAGAAAATATAGCTAAAAGACTCACGGTAAAACAAATAAAATAATCAATAATCAACCATTTTTTTAGGGAGGGAAGGTACATTTAACGTAACTTTAATATGTTTGAACTTGGGCTCGGAAAGTATTTTTCAGATGATCTACCACTGCACTCCAGGTTTGGTTCTGAGATCCACGCAACTTTAATGCAACTACGATTTGCTTCGTACACAATTGGGAGTCAAGGCAGTTTTTGGATTACTAATATTGAAAGCCCCTGAAAGCCTTCACTGTTTAACTCTATATGTAAATGCACGTTTTTTTTCTACTTCTAGTCTCATTTGCAATCTTGCATATGGTATTGATGTTTCATGTTTGCTTAGTTTCGTTGTGAGGTGTAGCTAGAAAATACAAATGTTTGGATTCTGGATAGCCGATGGTTTCTGCTGAAGGAATAATCATTTTTAAGCACCTCCAAAGTGTCATTCGACTTGTTCCTTTCAACTCTTTTGTTTAATGTGTCATAAGAAACACAATTCCCTACAACAGATTTTATCATCTTATCTCTTCATGTGGATTCTTTATAGTATAGCGAAACTTGGAGGGTGCTAAACTATGTTGCATGAACAAAGAAAAATGGTGTTTGTATCTGCGTCATGACCGTACCCGTATTCGTGTTTGTGTAATATAGCCTTTATAGGTACTATATCATACCTATCTGAAAATGTATGCATCTATATCTTATCTCTTGTGTTTGTGTAATATAGGTAAAATATTGTAACATAGACAAAGGTAGGTCTATCACCCCCCACATCCACACCCACACACAACCGACCATCTAGATTTTATGACATGTCCTTCTCTTAATCATAGCTACCATGGCTATGAATTGACGCCATCGAAGAGTGTTGACGTCACATCAACATACAGTCATAAAAACTTCACTGATTCTAGGTCGCATGGACACGGAAAAATGGTGTTTGTATCTGCATCATAACCGTGACCCGTATTCGTACTTGTGCAATATAGGTGAGTGTATTGTACCTATTTGAAAATGTTTGTACCTGTATCGCGTCCTTACCTGCACAACATAGGTGCTAAATAACATAGACAAAAGGTAGGTCTACCACCCCGCCCACAACCACAACCACAACCGACCATCTACGTTTTTGACATGGCCTTGACGTCACATCAATATACGATCAAAGACTTCGTTAATTCTTTTACAGGGCTCTTTCATGCTCCATATCCCATCCCCAGCACACATTATGATTGGATCTCCAAGTCTCTCTTAGTCAGTAGCTAGTTGAATATCTTGGTTCATCCTCCTTTAATATTTAAGAGGATAGCACGACGAGGAATATTTGAACCTCTAGACTGGATTCCTGGTCTTATGTCTTCATGTGCTGACCAGTTGGGCAGTTCCTTTTGACACACATAGGGAGAGAAAATAATATAGTGTAGCTTTCTTATGTAGATCACTTTGAAATAAATAACATGAAGTGCTTTACTTCATATGAGAAATTGTTCCCAATACATGAAAAGGTGAATATTGTTCCAAACATTAAATATAATGGACACCTACCTTGGGTGGCAGAAAACTTCCTGCCTTTTCACATCCCATAGAGTCGACTGGAGCATCATCAGAGGACCTCATTTTCTTAATTCCCTCGAGAACTTCTTCATAATTTGCTGGTGGCTGTGCTGCAGTTGAAGCAATCCTCAATCAGTTCAATAACCTCTTGTTTTCTCGCTAAGCAATTAAAGGTCACATCATTGACATATACAATTCTTTATCATTGCATGTTTAAAAACATAACACAGTTGTGTAGTAGGATTTAAAGCACATAGTTCATATTTTTTTTTTCTCCACAAAAGGATTACATCTGCAAGGCATATAATTGAAATATGGAGCCTTTTAGCATTTGATGTCTTGTTATGTTTTGCATCCATGAATATCTTTATGCCTCTTGCAAGTACCTTTAGGGGTAATGGAAACATCAGTCTCCATCTTTGTTTCCACACGGAATGCAGTAGAAAGCTTTACCTTTACAGGAGCAGCAGTTCCTATAATCAATATAACATGAGAGAACATATTAGATCTTAAATTGGGATAAATTGTCTAGAGGAATACAAAAAGACCCTTCTTCACAAAGCATAAAGTAAGATACATCTAAAGATTATAAATAACTTGTTACGAAATAAGTTACTACAGGTACATAGCAAAAGTTGAGATACACTTCTTGGGCTTATGGTCAAGATGACAATGACATGTCCTCGCAGTCAATCGGAAAGTGGTTTCAAGTGTATACATATACCACTTCATATATGAACATGTTGATTATTAGTATCTTATTTATGGCATGTTAATTTATTATGCTTTTGTGCATTATGCTCTATTGCTTGTAACAACATGAGAAAGTCCATTAAGTGGTAACGATCGATTTAGAACTATGATGAGATCACGTTATTGAGATTCAAATCCTTGTAAGCTTCATTCTTAAATGTTCCTAGTCGTAGGACCGATAAGATGGATGCTAGTAGATCAGGATAAACGAGTACATTATATACTATGATGAGTGTGAATGATCTCATAAATTCTAAAATAGTTTTGGATTCAGTCATCCAAAAAGTCAAGTGATTGGTTAACCTACGGATCAAGTATGGGCTTGGACCTATTTCTATCGTGATGTTGAGTCTAATGAGTCACACACACACATGCGTATGTTCAACCATAGAAAGTAGGTTTGGTTTGAAGTAACCAAGAGTTGGTTCATATGTTCAGGTTAGGCGTGAATACAGTATTTAATTAATTGATTGAGTCAGTCCTTAGGTTTGTGCTAGCACATGAACGAATCAGCACTTGACCTAAGGGTCAGTTTGATTGCAGTTACGTTACATCTTCGGGACTCCATTTGGTGCAAAACATAAGGGAAGAACCAAACAAATTCCATTTCGGACTGACGTTTTTCACAGACATGTAATCAATTTTGCGGTCAAATAGGCATTTTCTAAATGCTAGCCCAACGGGTTTGAGCAAATGGGATGAAACTTAAATGCAATCCAAACTAGCCCTTAATCAACTCTTACTATATATTATGGGATTCAATTAGTCATAATTAGATTCTAATCCAAATTTATTTGATATATATTTGATGGGATCAAATCATATTTGAATCCTAATTCTATTTGGGTTAGATTTGATCAAATCTTTCTCGTGGATGTAATCCATGTCAATATACTCTCATATATATATATTGAGAGAGAGAGAGAGAGAGAGAGAGGCATATCTCCCCCGGAGGTTGCTAGTTCGAGCAAAGGAGGAAGCATTTTTAATTTCTTTGTGGGAGAATTAAAGTGAGGAGGGTGCGGTGCGACCCATATGTGGGTGCGGTACAGGGCGGCCCGGATGGTGTGCGGTGCAGTTGCAGTATTGGTGTGAGGCTTTCGGGCCGGGATATAGCCTTCTGACTGGGTTTGTAAGCCTTCGGGCCGGAATTGGTTGTAAACCTTCAGGCCGAGATTATTATAGGCCTTCGGGCCAGAATAATATTTATCTTATTCAAAATAATAATAATAATAATAATAATAATAATTATTATTATTATTATTATTATTATTTTTATATGAGTATGTGTACAGAGAGAGAGGAGGGATCGGAATTTCCGTTATTAAGCATCCCCGAATGTATTAGAAATAGCAGTAATTGAATGACTTTTTGGACCGAACATATTAGTTCAAAATCTCGCAAGAAATTGGGTAGTTAAGAAACTAATATATACTGTCCAAAATGCCAGATCTAATGTTTGCTATTTAGGAAATATTTGTGGATGTTTAATAGCACGGGGATCACAATCCCTCCTTATATATATATATATATATATATATATATATATATATATATATATATATATATATATAAAGAGGAACCATATTTTGTATTGTTTTCCCTAGAAAAAGAATCCTCTAAAACCAAGGGTTTGACATATTGTCCGTCGCTTACAAACAACAAACCGATCAGCTAATCAATCCGACATGTCAACCAACTCGGGACTTTGTTTAACGGGTTCTCCAATAAGTCTTCATGAATAGATGTTGTTCGTGACGTACGTGACAAAGAAAGAGTTTGTTGTTCGGTATGATAGGGGTTTGCAGAGCTGCAAAAGTTGTGGGGTTGAAGATTCGGAATATCAAATCCATTTGATGATTGTTGGAGTAAGAGATGATCAGTAGGGCAATCGAAGAAGGCTTTTCTGATTGAGTTTTGTTTGTGAAGACTCATGTGTATCACTGTTGGAAGGTCGAACATGTGTGAAAAGTTATTAAAGGAGCAAGGCGCACTGCGGTTTAAAGAGTGTAGAGTATCGAGGCATGAGACACAAGGCAGAGCTGCGGAAGCACGAGCCTTATGAAGACGATGTGCACATTTCCTCAATAAATTAAAAGTAATATCTATAAATATTGAAAGTGGACATGATGAAGTATAATTCAATAATCATATCAATACAAGAAGAAACTTGATTATCTTGTAGAAAGAACTAGAAGTATGGCTTCATATGAGGGAAGCAAAAGAAAAACAAACCAGAGAAGGGCAAGTGGATTTAGACATGAAACGGAGAGGGAAGAGGGTTATGGTCGATGAGCAATAAAAGGGGTTGAAAACATCATCGAACTAAAAAGCAAAAACATCAAGAAAAAAAACATAACATGGGTAAAAGAAATACAAGCATTAGATGTTCAGGGTGCAGTAGAAGAAAATGAAATTAAGAAGAAGAAGAAGAAGAAGAAGAAGGAAGGAAGAAGATGAGAAGAAGGAAAAAAACATAAAATGAAAGGAGAGGAAGGGGGGGGGGTGTTGGGAGGACAGAGCAATAGTAAATAATGAGAAGAAGGAAGATGTGGACAAAAGAATACATCTGATTAAGTACCAGAGAAACTGTAAGAGGCTTTAGATTTTCAAAACAGATAGAGCAAGGAGAAGACTAGATTTTTTTTTCCTTTTGATCCGTGAGAGTCCTTTCAGTTTCTTCTTTAGAAGGCATATAACTGACAGATCCAACATTTTCATGCTTAATTAAAAACAAAACCATTAAAGGAAATGTAAATTTTAGTATATGCATGAGGCACACCTCACATCACATGGGCGTGAGCCTAACCATGAGGCTCCAAAAGGCACGCGTCTAATGAATGGACCTCGCTCCACATGTATTGAGGTGCTAAGGTTAGAGCCTTGTGTGCCTCATGCATCAACCGCACCTTTAACAATTTTGCAAGTGTGCATCTTGTTGTATCGATGAGGTATATCGTTAATCTTCTTTGATTATAATAAAATTTTGAGTATTTGTTATTAAATAAGATTCATATCATCTGATAATTGTGAAGTGTTCAACGATCATATATGAGTTAATAAGTCAATAACGAATAAGATTCACGTCATCTAAAAATTCATTAAAGATTTTGATGATCATAGTAGATAACCTCTTGAATGTAATTCGAGATGTCGATAGGAATATAAGGTAATATGTGGTGATTTGTATTGATGAGTCGTCTTTATATTTCTAATCTTCACCTAGCTAGGACCGTCCTATATCGTTTAGTAACATGATTAGATTCATGAAGTGTTTACGAATCAATGAACCGTGAGGGAAGATCTATTCAAAATTATGTAATACTGCTACGCCTACCAATTCCCATTTCCGTCAAGTGCTAGTAATTTGGTAGTTAGTCTATCACTGTGACATCTTAGGAGGCTAAGGTAAGCTCTTACAAAAGCCAAGGGGTTAATAATTTGAGTGTTAGTAATAGCAATATGCTGCTGCTATCTAAGTAAACATTTGGTGTCTCTCCAAAATTAAATCACGTAGAACAGAAGTAGGTAACAGAGACTTACTCGACAGAGTTTAAGAATCATTGCTTTTATCATATGCAAACTCCTCTATATCAGGCAAACAATCAAACTGCAAAAAAAAAATAAAAATAAAATAAAGATGAGCACACATCCCTCCGAGAAATTATTCAGCGGTACAGACTCATCACATGGCAGCAGTGAATGATGACTTCGTCCAATGATATAATAACGCATGGTACTATTAAAGCTTACCAAAAATAGTAAGATATTACCACGTGTCAACCATTGCCAATTGGTGAGTCCGTTCCACTGAATAATTTCTCCGTACATAAATATATATCCCATACCCTAGACCTAAATAAGTGGGAAATGGAACCAAAAGAATAATTACGTTCTTCTGATTTGGGCCCATCTTAACCGTTCTTTTTTTCCTGGAGTAAGTACGAATCTCCTCCGGTTCAGTACCTACAGATTATTTATTTATTTACTAATATGGCTATTTAATAATGCAGTAATCAGAGTAAATTATAAATGAATGATAAGAGGAATTAAGAGGAAGGAAGCTGTTTGAGGAAGAAACTAATATACTCACATGGAATGGGATTTGGGTTTGGGTTTTGGGGGTTGTTGTTTGTTCTGTTGGAGGAAAACCTGGTTATGGGCATCCTTGTTAGGATTTTGAATTTGGCAGTGGCAGCAGCAGCAGGAGGAGCAGCAGCAGAAGAATAAGAAGAGAGATGGAGTGGACAAATGATTCTCAATAGGGGAAGACAAAGCGGCATGGCATGGGATTGCATTGGGGGACGGTTCTTTTTCGTGCGGGGACTTTGCGCACACTGTATTATATGTATTTGGATTCATTGTTCTTCAACTTCCACTATTTATAAATAAATAAAATAATATGTCTCTGTGCCTGGATCCACTGATCTTCTGTCACTCAGCCAGAATCTTATATCTTTTTTCGATAATCACAAGAGCCACACTCGAGTTTGGTTACATAGAAAAGTTTTATTATTAAGCATGGAAGGAAGATGATATAATAAAAAATAAAAAAAATCAGAATCCAAACTTTCCAATTAGATATATCATTGCTTAAACTCTAAGAGTATCATTAGTAAGATCCATCCCAATTTCTAGATTCTAGATCCAGAATGTTGGACCTAATTTGGTAGAATAGTAAGATTCATCCTAAGTTTTAATTTATTGATTTTCGGGTTCAACCCACCACGCGAGCTATAGATTGGGTCTAAAATTTTCTAGATTGAGAATATAGGAACTCATTTTGTAGAATAATAAATCTCAATTTAGAACTTCAATTTCTATAATCTATATTCTAGATTTTATATTATTATGTTTCCACATTAACTTTTTACTATTCTCATACAAATCCAACACATTCTACATTTATCTTTTTTTTAAAAAAAATTGGACCGCAAGATACAATTTTGAGCACCATCTACTAAGGATGTTCTAAAATGGTATAAAATTCAGGATCTTAGTAATAGCATTATGGTTTTTGATTTACTTGGTTCAAAGGCATCATATAGTTTGGTTCACGAAAAATGAAAAAAATTTAATTTATGTTCTTTTCTTTTCGTCGAAAAAATTATAATTTTCATTAAAAAAAAATTATGTTTCGAAAGGTCAAAAGTATAGTCAAAATACATTTTTTTAGCATAGATAGTTTAGTCCTAAATTTATGTAATAAATGCAGAAAATTCGAAGGAATATTGAATTCTTATAGTGGATGGGAGGGGACCATTTTCTCCTTCTTCTACTTTTCCTTTTGGTAACTATTTTTCTTTTCTGTTCTTTTGGCACCAAAACACAGAAAATGAATATATTTTTTTCCCAATGTCCTGATTGCGTGAACCAAACGTGTCCAAAATGTTGTATATGAAAATTTTAATAAATAAATTCAGACTATATATCCATAATGTAAATGATTGCATTCATGTGGTGGTGTTAGTTCATAACTAATTTTATTTAATTGCGCTCAACTAGATAGAAATAGTTGTATCTTTCTATAATGGGTTAAAATCACAATGTAATATGTTGTTAGCCATCGAGGTAGAAGTCTTTTGAAGAATCACTACATTCACATCGAGGAGAAATCTCTCTCTCTCTCTCTCTCTCTCTCTCTCTCTCATTTATTTAGAATTCTCAAGTCAATATAATTGACTACAACAAGTTTTGAGCACGCAAAAACTCATGATCGCATGTGCACTCATCCTCGTAATAATTCGGTCAAGTATGACCACAATTTTATTTATGACCTAATATTTTCTTTGCTTCTTCAAGCAAAAGTGGAATATTTGTATCTTAGTTTGCAATTATATTCTAAAGTATACAAATCCTTCGGATCATAACCCGCAATGACTTTCTAAACCATACAAATCCTCGGATATTAGTCTCAATGCCCCGCAATGATGTAAATCATACAAATCATTTGGATCTTAGTCGCAATGACTTACTAAAACTATTCAGATCCTTTGGACCCGATTGAGTAATGGCTTTACAATATATTTTTATAAATCCTTATATATCTAACCAATAATGGCTTAAAACAACAATCAACGTCTCAGACACTAAAAGTATCGCCATAAGCGATGCTAACAACATTGCTAGAAGTGACATAATGCATTACCAAAAGCAACGTTAATATCACACTTAAACAATGAGCTTAACTTCACCTTAAGTAAAGATAGCCTAGCCCCGCCGCACCACAAGCATTGCCATAAGCAACGCTAAACAAGCAAGCATAACTTCGCCAGAAGTGACCCTAGCGATACACCAAACTATAACTACGTCGCATTAGTTTTCCTAAGAAACTCAAAATTTTGGCCAAGGAATTAGTCTCTGTATGACACAGCTCTGCTAAAACACAATGACACTTGACGTGAAGCAAAATTTTTGCCTAAGGCACTAGCTTCACCGTCAAGGGAAGTTTTGTTGAGGCCTAGCCTCACAAACGCCTAACCCCACAAAGGTTGAACTCGCTGTAAAGAATTTGCCAGAAGCAAATAGTAATTGAGACCTAGTTTTGTCATGAAAGCTTCTCCAAATCTTAACCTCGTTGTCTGTCAAGACCCGTACCTAAAAATTGGACATGAATCATGGATACGTCCAGCCGACGCCGCAGCATCGACTGTAGAATATTGTCTAGGTCAACAATACTAACTATCAATATCTCACAATAATATATCATAACTTGTCAATGATATTTTAACTCTATAATGAGGACAAGAATGACAATATCAATACTCAATCACAATAATCTACAAGGGAGATGATAAAGACATGATATGATATAAGAATCCACATCACAAGTCTAGGAATAGTAACTCTAACACAATAACATCAAGTCTAAGAGTCTAGCAAATCTCCAACATAAGTCTAAGAATCAAATATAACAACTCAAAGTCTAAGTCGCTGGAACTAAATCAAGTATAATAGAATACTAGTGCTAAGCTAAGCAACTACTGGCTGTGTCTCCTCCACAGGAACCTGTAAACCCCCTAATTTTTAAGGATTTTTTTAAAAATAATTTTTACACAATTTTCTGTAATTTTTTTGGAATTAAAACTAAGGTATTTTGTGACTAAATAATTTTTAAATAATGTTAATTAATATTAAAATATTATGAAAATAATATTTTTGGGTGTGAAATGAAAAACTAGACATAGGATAATTTTTTGAGAATTTATTGGACCCCAGAAGCATTTTAAAGCCCTAAAAACTAAGGTATAATTAAACCAAAATAAATCCTGAAATTGAATCCGGTTTATTTGAAAATAAACCAAACCAACCCTTACCCATACGTCAAAAAGTTATCCTCATTGTATTCATATAGATTGTCTTGTACAGCGTACTTATTTATTTTCAAATATTATGCATGTTTACTGTATTCAAATTGGCTCACTTTTCTGTATCTTGTTATGTCCCTCTGAGGACCTGGTCCCCTGCCAGGTGTATTTGTTCTTGAGTATTTGCAGGAGCGCAGATTCGGATGGTTACATATGTTTCGAGGATGTCTTCTCTCTGAGCCTATGATTGTTAGCTGGTATTCTTACATTGTGTTTATTGTGTTGTACTTTTTCATTCGAGTTGGTAGTGGATTTGTTTCCATCCAACTATCATCCTTAGATACTTATGTTGAGATCTAGTTATATAGATGATGGTTATTCATTTATATTGATTTTCTGTGGATGAGATTTAGATTGTACCCCGTGACTTGTGATACATTTTATACCACTTGTGGATTGATATTCATATTACAGCGTACATATGGGTTATGGTTTCCATATATTGGAGTTGCCATATCCATACGGCTGGCATACTCACGTGTTCCTAGTCCTACCTATTTTGGGACTGGGGCATGACATGTTTTAGTGGTGGCCCATGCAGGTCGAGAGCATATTGTTTCGGTTACGTTACTGTACCGAGCAAGCCTGCAAATAGGATTAGAGTATAGGATCTCATCCACATTTGACTATGATTCATCTTCCTCCTATCTGTTCTATTCGAATAATTGTATCCTGCTTGATTCCTGTACTTTCCTGATAATTCCTTGAGTATAGCCCCCTCCTAGAATATAGAAGTCCTTGTCGCTAGATGATAAGTAGGGTAAACATCCCTATTAAGGGTACAACCAGAGTGTTGACACACCACTAAGTTTAGAATATCTAGTGAACCCTAGAATTCATTATCTCTAGAATTGGTTTACCATTACTCCCTGATGTATTATGAAGACTTGAGAGTAGTATAGACACTACTAGTGTTAGTTAGAAGTTTACCATAATGTTTGACCCTAGTATTGAGGAACCAATAAAAAACCAAAAATTGAAATTTAGGACTGAACCTGACCTTCATAGTTAGATAGTATTGGAGAATTATAAACTTAGATCATTGTCTTATTACTAGTAGACAGCACCTTCAGAAATCTAGAGGAATGTAATCAAACAATTTTTCCTTGATCATGCCTCGAACATAGCAACTAGCATACCACCCCTTAGAGAACCATGATGCTATCTAGAGCCCTCTATTTTAATTTCATGTATTGCTCCTCTGCGACCATAGCGCTCGCTAGTGTGCGACGACTGATTACGTTTCTTCTCTTCATCTTTCAATTCATGCCATCTGACACCTCTGATTATAGACCAAGTGATTGTATTCTATGATAGGATATATAGTTTGCTAAAGTTATAGTTGTAATCTTGAATTTTGAATTGTGCGTCTTGTAGTTAGAACCTGATAGTTGAGTTGTTCAGTTAGATTGTGATGATTACCCCTACTTGTAGATCACGTAATTGTACCCCCACCTCGATACAAGTTGTATTCCCTTCCCCTTGAGACTAGTAACCTTTCCATTCTTAATGTTGGCACATGTTCTATGAGCACTATGATTAAGACTTAAAGGTGACCCTTACCTATATAATGCAATAGGAGACCCTAATAAGTACCAAGATCTTTCCTCATATACCCTAATAAGAGTTTCTGTTTTATTTACATGTGCAAGATTATTTTGCAGGATCCTCTTAAGACTGTCACAGTATTAGTTTAATTCTTTTAAGTTGGGTAGTATGCCTCACAACCTAGTACCACATAGTCCACTTGACCCATCGAGGTAGTGTAACTGAATGACATTAATTGTATTCTAGCATAAGACGACAGTGTTTATTCAGACAATAGAATTTAGAGGTCCATACCCTATTTGGTCGACTAGCGATTTAGACAAGGAGTTGTATGACAACTGTGGAGATTGTATAGTCTTAACTTCTTGTGGACTTGAAATATGTTGTGACTTCTTCCATCATGATCTAGCGCATTTATATTTTATATACTATCTTGACTTGTGCTGCTATTTTATAGCCTAGTTTTACAAGCTTATTCTTTATCGAGCTTGTTCATGACATATGTATTATTGGGGAGGCCCACAATAATACATTTCAGAATCAGTGTATTACGGTCTGATCAACCATAGTGCGCTTGATTCGCCCTTCGCAATAATACTTTACATGGATTGAGATATATAGTTGACTAGTAGACACCTGTACTTGCCCTCTAGATATGTCTGAGCAGATCGTATCGGTTATATAACTGTACTAATACGAGCATGTGAATAGGAATTACCAAAATAGGATTTCAATCCACAACTGCCTTGACAATTCTCATTTGAATTCTTTAAACGCCTTGATTCCGATACTTCTATTCTATTACCTCTCCCTTGAACTCTTTATTATTGATCTCCGTCTTTCCTTATTTCGGAAAGACGAAATCACTTGCTTGGTATAAGTTTGATACACAGAGAGTACTAGATATACCCCATAGGCCGATCACATACTTGAGGATTATTCTTTTGTAATTAAGGGCATATCATAGATGTCATGTTTGGTGTTAAAAATTTTGAGGATTAAATAACATGATTAAATAATTTAGAGCATAGCCTTCTTAGATGTATAGCCTTAGATGATAGATGGGTAAATTCTAAGTTGGGTAGAAACTGCAATGTTAACTTAAGGAGAATTCTTTAGACTGTAATCAAGTGAGGTTAGATAGAGAAACCCTACCCTAGTTTAATTTCGAGGACGAAATTATTTTAAGTTGGATAGATTGTAAACCCCTGATTTTCAAGGATTTTTTTAAAATAATTTTTACACAATTTTCTGTAATTTTTCTGGAATTAAAACTAAGGTATTTTGTGACTAAATAATTTTTACATAATATTAATTAATATTAAAATATTATGAAAATAATATTTTTTGGTGTGAAATGAAAAACTAGACATAGGATAATTTTTCAAGAATTTATTGGACCCCAGAAGCATTTTTAAAGCCCTAAAAACTAAGGTGTAATTAAACCAAAATAAACCCTGAAATTGAACCCGGTTTATTTGAAAATAAACTAACCCGAACCGAACCGCAGTAAACCAAACCGAACCAAACCCGCTCTTAACGGGTCGGGTCGGATCCGAAGTGAACCCGACCTGGACCCGAAACCCGGCCGAAACCCTAAATCCTAATCCTAGCCGACTTTACTGTTCCGGCCACCTATAAAGTTCCTTCGATCTCCACGCTCCGCCGAAAAACCTAGCCATCTCCGCCCGGACACTCGCAGCGCCGCTCCGACCATCGCCTGAACCCTAGCCCTAGCCCTCGTCTTCCTCCTCCAGACTCCCCCCCCCCCGTCGACCACCGCCTTCCCTCTCCACCATCTCTCTCGCAGCGCCCCGTCGACGAACCCCCTCAACCAGCCCTCAGCCGCCCCAACCAGGACCTCCTCCTCCCTCGTCTTCCCTCTCTATCGTATCCCACGGCGAGCTCCGCCCATCCCCGACATCGAACCCCCCTCGACCACCACTCGTCACCCCCGCAGAGCCTCCGCCTCGCCTCACCATCTCCGCCTCGCCGTGCCCTGCCCAGCCCAGCACCACCACCATCACCCTCTTCCCTCGAGACCAGCCGTCCCCACAGCGCCGCCCCGGCAGCCTCGAGCCCGGCCGACTCGAGCTCGGTCGCCTCCGCCGTAGTCACCTCCGACCCGCTGCCCTAGCCCCAGACACGGCTGAACCCTGACTCCGGACACAGCAGCACTGCAGAACCCGGACACGGCAGACTCGGACACGGCACAACAACAGTAACCCGGACACGAAGAATCCTCGTTCTAAGTAGCCCCGTTCAGGTAACCCGTTCTCTCTCCTCGTTGTTCCTTTCCTGTTCCGTCAGTTATGACGCGTAGGCTGTGTGACCCCCTCGATGCCCGTGCAACCTGCTCGGTGCGTCGCGTCCTGTGGCGATCGCGAACCGCGATCCAAAAATAAGAAAAATAATACCCCATTTTTCCCCGGAACTGAGTACGCCCCGCCAAACGGGACGACTTGGTCGTGCGCGGTCTTCATCGAAAGGTGCGCACCGTTGGTACGGACGTGCGAGATTTTACAGAAGTTGATTTGGATGTGCGTGCACACCGGAATCAACGCGTATCCGCCGACAACGCCCCGTATCCGCCTGTTCTGGAACACGTCGTAACTTTGTGTACACACGTCGGATCGAAATGAAACTTGCACCATCGAACTCGTAGCAATACGCTGATCCTGTGACCCAAGTTTGGTTCGATTCTGAGAACGTTGACCAAAATCGCATATCGTGGGCCCCACGGCTCCACTTGACGGGCGATTTTGTGATCGGCTCATCGGAATCCAATTCTGGAAGTTTCGTTGGGTTCGTATCATCGTTCTGGACTTGTTGACACTAAGTTGGACAAATTTGGAGACTATTGGTTTTGACACATTTTTCGGTACGAAGCGGGCCACAGGTGGACCCCACTTTGACCCAAAATTACGGTTTTGCCCCTGTGTCCAAATTGGTCGAAACGGAAGTACTTTTTAGCTATTTTGCTTATTCTAGGAACGTTGGTGATATCTATTTCAGTATCCGGAGCCATTTGTTCGGAGACCATAGCTTCTGATCCTGTGTGCTTGACTTCTGGACAGTACACCTTGCAACTTTCTTACCAGGCAAGATACCTTGCCAAATTGCTTACAGTATTTTGCATGCTTAGTATATTTTTGTATATTTATTGCATTTCTGTATATTCATTGCATGTGTAGTTTCTTTCAGTCATTACTATATATATTAGATATGTTGACACACACTTGACACCTAGTATCATGAGAGGACAATCATTAGGCGTATGGGCTTTTAACCACTCTGATAAACCGTAGTATATAGTTCGCACTACGGGCGTGTGTCGCGCTGGTCGCTACCCCAGAGGTATGTCAATTTATGTAGAGTCGCGTTGGTCGCTACCCCAGAGGTATGTCGATTTCTGATGTTCTAGACGAGTGTGTGAGTTGTGAGGCTTAGATCGAGTAGACTACCCTTGTCCATACGTCGAAAAGTTGTCCTCATTGCATTCATATAGATTGTCTTATACAATGTACTTATTTATTTTCAAACATTATGTAAGCCCTTGATTTTTCAAAAATATTAAAATTTGGACTTTTCACAAATTTCTGGAATTTTCTGGGAATTTTCTGAAATTAAAATCAGGATTTTGAATTATTACATAATTTTTAATTATTATTAAACAACATTAAAATATTATGAAAATAATATTTTTGGGTGTAAAATGAAAAACTGGACTTAGGATAATTTTTTTGGAATTTATTGGACCCCGAACCTATTTTTAAATATCTAAAAACTATTTAAACTATTTATTTATTAATTAACTAATTCTTATTTTTATTATTATTATTATTATTATTATTATTATTATTTTCTTTATTCCGGCCCAGCCCACTTCTCCGGCCCAGCCCACTTCTCCGGCCCAGACCCGAATCCCTAGCGGGTCGGGTCGGGTCCACCCGAACCCGACCCGCACCCACTAGCCCGCTCCCCCCCGGTCACCCGCACGATCGGGTCGCCCCCGCATCCGCCGCCGCCTCCCGCGGCCGCCGCGCCACGCCGGCCCCGCGCCCCGCTCGCTGCACCTGATCCCGACCCCAGCTCCGCCTCCCTCGGCCCTAACGCCACCACCCTCTCCCTATATATTCACCCCCCCGAGCCTCTCCGGCCACCGGAACCCTAATCCACCGCCACCGCAGCCGTCTCCTCCCCTGACCTCGTCGCCGGATAGCTACGCCCTCGCCCCGCCGTCCTCCTCTCCTCCAGCTCCGCCTCGACTACCGGTAGCAGCGGCCGCAGCCGACGACAGCAGCAGCAGCTCGGGCAGCTCCCCGAGCCGCCTCCGGCCGCCCCCGCGCCCTCTCCGCCTCCGCCCGGACCGCTCCGGCGCGCCGCCACCTCACCGCGCTGTCCCCGGCCGCCCAGCCGCCGTCTCCGCCATCCCCGCCGCCGGCCAGCAATCCCCAACCCTAACCCTAATTCCCAAATTGGACACGGACACGAGACAGGACACAGTGTCCTCGTGTCGTGTCGGACACAGTGAAGCGCCGGTTTTCTGATCCTGTTCAGGTACTCATATCTTTCTGCTCGTAACCCCGTTTTCAATTCCGTAAATTGCGTTGCGAAGCCTGTATGACCCTCTCGGTGTCCGGACAAACCGCTCGGGGCATCGCGTCCTGTGGTGATCGCACACCGCGATCCAAAAACAGAAAAAAAACCAGACCCTGTTTCACCCCGAAACTGAGTGCGCCCCGCCAAACGGGATGATTTGGTCGCGTGCGGTCTTCACAGATACGTGCGCGTCGGCGATACGGACGTGTAAGATTTCGTGGAATCTGATTCGGGTGTGCGTGCACACCGAAATCAACGCGTATCCGCGGACATCGTCCCGTATCCGCCTTTTCTGTAATTTACCCTAACTTCGTGCACACTCGTCAGATCGAGACGAAACTTGCGCCATCGGACTCGTAGTGATACGCTGGTACTGTGGGTCAAGTTTGGTTCGATTCTGAGAACGTTGATGAAATCGCGTGTCGTGGGCCCCACAGGCCCCGCTCGACGGGCGATTTTGTGTTCGGCTCATCGGAATCCAAATCTGGAAGTTCCGTTGGGTTCGTATCAGCGTTCCTGACCTGTTGACACTAAGTTTGGTAAATTTGGAGACCTTTGACCCGGACACGTTTTTTGGTGCAAAGCGGGCCCACCGGCGGATCCCGTTTTGACCAAAAACTGCCGTTTTTGTCCTTGTCTCCAAGTTGGACCCAAGGACAGGCGTTTCTAGCTATTTGGAATCTTCTGAGCGTGATGGTAATGTTTATTTCAGTATCTGGGCTCATCTCTGGATATTTCCCCGAGGACAATTAATTGGATCCAAACAACAGGCAAGTACCTGCACTTCAAGTTTAATCTTTATATTGTGATAGTTAATTCCCTGCTCTACTAGTACCCTTGATGATTACACGTAGTGCTAGAATACTAGATTTCATGTCTTGGATACTGTATTTTATGTCTTGCTTTTCATGTCGGGTGGGAGAATACTAGAAGGCATGTAGTTTACCCTTCCCCTTATCATGTTTAATAGCTGTTGGTACGCGACTGTACCCTCAGCCGGATCTCGATTGTTCTGTTTAATAGCCGTCTATGACGGCCGGATTAGCCTTATAAACCCCTACATGCCAACTATGTATTCTAAAATAAACATAAGTTCACACAGATAGCTTCTGGTCTGGTTATAGTTCTTGCTGACTGTTGTAGTTTCATTTTCTGTCTCATTTATTTCCTGCTTTCTCATATTCCTGTTTATAGCATTAACTCTGAGATATTGATGTTCTTCTATGCAACTTTCTCAACATGATACTCAAGTTAATTGTCATGAATATTTAGTTTAATCTTGTTGTGCATTGTGTACTTTGCTTCTTTCCTGACTGGATCCGTTGTTTTAGGCGATGATGAGGACTTTGCCCCTACGTATTATGGCCCCTATGAGTTAGCAGGTGACACATTGAGGAGCCGATTCCCACTCAGGAGACTACCTTTGAGGAGGAGTAGCCAGTTAGTTATTATTTTATTTCCTTTCAGCACATACTCGGGTTTGTCCCCGATCTATCTTCTGGCTTTGTATTAACTATGGATCTGTTGTCACAATTTGTTTTATAAAAGTTAGCATTCCTATTTTCTGTTACTTTCCTTGTCTATTTATTGTGGATAAGATAGATTTAAAATTACCAGTGATTATGACCTAGACAGCGTACGACCGCCGACACTGTGACGTAGGCTGGACGTGCCCACGCACTCGTGCCCGAATAACCGGGTGCGGGTCGTGACACGTTTTTGTGGTGGCCCATGCAGGTCCCAACGACTAAATTGTTCGGTTTCAACTCAGGGACCGAACAGGCCTGAAATAAAGCTAGGATAAGTTTATAGGATCTCATCCACTTGCTTGAATCATTTTTGATATCTGTATCGTATTCGAACTAATATGAACTTGTATCTTGCCTTGATTCCTGTGCGCCTCTTATTGGTTATTTTGGATACAGGAAAATGGACCCACAAGCCAGCAACGAGACTCATGCAGAAATACCACAAACCGTTGTGGTTACCCAAGAAGACGATATGATACCAGTCGGTGAAGGCCAATCATCACAAGGCAGTCAAGCAAGTCAGCCTGCCTCAATAATCCGTCAAGATGGCGTTCCACCCTCGATACAGCCTATTCCACCGATGCCTTCCTTCCCACCGGGACCGCCTATGGACGAACAGCAGATGTTCCGCATGTTCTACATAATGATGCAAGCCTATCAGAAGGTTCAACAAGAAACTCAGCAAAAACAAGCGGAGAACTTCATCGACAGAATTAGCTCGGAGTCACGAAAGCCGAGCAGTTCAAATGCAATTACATTCGACGAGGACGTTCTTACTGCAGCGCGACCTGTGGAGTACACCACAAGGATCGAGTCCAGCCGGAAGCGGCCGTCTGCGTCAGCACCAGACCAAGCACAACAGGAAAAAGCTGCAAAGCGACCACGGATGAATCCAACTCAAGGACAGAACCAACAAGCTCCCACTTGTGGCTATTGTCGAAAACAAGGTCATATTTGGCAGGATTGTAGAAAGAGACTAGGTGCCTGTCTATATTGTGGGTCAGCAGCACATCAAATGAAGGACTGTCCTGCTGCTCAAAGACGCACACAGCACAAAAGTTCCAGTTCAGGCCAGGCCCCAGCAGCGCAGCAGAGGGCACCACCTCAAGAACACGGACAAGCTTAGACGATGGCCATGGAGAACGTGCAGACTCTTAGAGTAACTAATGCGCGTAAGTGATTCGTAGATACCATTTTCTAGCATTGTTTAGCTCGTGCCCATTGGTTCGTGACCTCAGCCCCAACCTAGTAAATTTTAAACTTGCTAATAACCTGGTATGTTTTTGTATTTGATAACTGTAGAGTTTGTAGAATCCTTTGTTACTGAGCTTATTGTAGGTTGTTTTGTGTGTTTAAATAATTTGTACCTCCTTTCATCATCATCTAGTGCACTAAATTTTGATGTACTTGACTTATGCTGCTATTTTATAGCCTAGTTTTGCAAGCTTACTCTTTATCAAGCTTGTTCATGACAAGTGTATTATTGGGGAGGCCCACAATGATACATTTCAGAATCAGTATATTACGGTCTGATCAACCATAGTGCGCTTGATTCGCCCTTCGAAATAATACTTTACGTGGATTGAGATATATAGTTGACTAGTTGCCCTCTAGATATGTCCGAGCATATCGTATCGATTACATAACTGTATTAATACGAGCATGTGAATAGGAATTACCGAGATAGGATTCAATCCACAATCGCTTGACAATTCCCACCTGAATACTTTAAAACGCCTTGACCCCGATATTTCTTTTCTATCACCCCACCCTTGAACTCTTTATTATTGATCTTCGTCTTCCCTTATTTCTGAAAGACGAAATCTCGTGCCTGGTATAAGTTAGTACATAAATAGTACTAGATATGCCACATAGGCCGATCACATACTTGGGGATTAAACTTTCGTAATTGAGGACATATCATATGTGACATGATCGGCGTTGAAGTTCGAGGATTGAATGACGTAGTAAGCATATTAAGGAATATTTTTCTTAAGGTATATAGCCTTTTGTGATGTTGGGTAAACTCTAAGTTGGGTAGCGATGCATTTGTCAACTCGAGAGGAATGTCCTTTGGATCGTGACTTAGTAAGGTCAGATTGGAAGAAGCAAGCCATTATAATTTTGGAAATTTAGAGGAGTGGCTAAAATGATTAATGAATTGATATCGAGGACCCAATAAGTTGTATCTTGGATACATGATTTAAATCTTGAATAATGAAAGTAAAATCGCCAAATTGAATTTAGGGGATATATGATTCAGACTTGAACAGTAGTGGACTACACTTAAATTATTTTTTCAATTTGATGATTTGATTTAAGAATTAAAATTTGAGGGTTGGACTACCTAGTTAGAACATTGAGGATGTGAATGAAATTTAAAGAGTTGTAGCATACAATTGTGAATAAGAATACTGTTGGACTCGAATCACTTCTAAAGGAATTTATGATAATTAGAGGCAAAGTCATGTGTAAATCTAAAAAATGCTATATGGACTTAATCTAAAATCTGCCTGTGGGAAAATTGAGGAAGTAAGAAGTAATGACCATAGATTAAAATTTGATTGGAACAAGTAGTCATCTTAATCATGAAGTGATTGCAGTGGACATGATTAGGCTTTTAATTATCGCAAAGAGATGGCGATCGACTTGCCCTATGTACATGAAGGATTAACAGATTATGGCTTAATTTTAAATTTTGGGGACGAAATTTTCATAAGTTGGGTAGATTGTAAGCCCTTGATTTTTCAAAAATATTAAAATTGGGACTTTTCACAAATTTCTGGAATTTTCTGGGAATTTTCTGAAATTAAAATCAGGGTTTTAAATTATTACATGATTTTTAATTAATATTAAACAATATTAAAATATTATGAAAATAATATTTTTGGGTGTAAAATGAAAAACTGGACTTAGGGTAATTTTTCTGGAATTTATTGGACCCCGAACCTATTTTTAAATATCTAAAAACTATTTAAACTATTTATTTATTAATTAACTAATTCTTATTATTTATTATTATTATTATTATTATTATTATTATTATTATTATTATTATTATTTTCTTTATTCCGGCCCAGCCCACTTCTCCGGCCCAGACCCGAATCCCTAGCGGGTCGGGTCGGGTCCACCCGAACCCGACCCGCACCCACTAGCCCGCTCCCCCCCCGGTCACCCGCACGATCGGGTCGCCCCCGCATCCGCCGCCGCCTTCCGCGGCCGCCGCGCCACGCCAGCCACGCGCCCCGCCCGCTGCGCCTGATCCCGACCCCAGCTCCGCCTCCCTCGGCCATAACGCCACCACCCTCTCCCTATATATTCCCCCCCCGAGCCTCTCCGGCCACCGGAACCCTAATCCACCGCCACCGCAGCCGTCTCCTCCCCTGACCTCGTCGCCGGACAGCTACGCCCTCGCCCCGCCGTCCTCCTCTCCTCCAGCTCCGCCTCGACCACCGGCAGCAGCGGCCGCAGCCGACGACAGCAGCAGCAGCTCGGGCAGCTCCCCGAGCCGCCTCCGGCCCCCCCGCGCCCTCTCCGGCTCCGCCCGGACCGCTCCGGCTCGCCGCCACCTCGTCGCGCTTTCCCCGGCCGCCCAGCCGCCGTCTCCGCCATCCCCGCCGCCGACCAGCAATCCCTAACCCTAATTCCCAAATTGGACACGGACACGAGACAGGACACAGTGTCCTCGTGTCGTGTCGGACATAGTGAAGCCCCGGTTTTCTGACCCTGTTCAGGTACTCATATCTTTCTGCTCGTAATCCCGTTTTCAATTCCGTAAATTACGTTGCGAAGCCTGTATGACCCTCTCGGTGCCCGGATAAACCGCTCGGGGCATCGCGTCCTGTGGTGATCGCACACCGCGATCCAAAAACAGGAAAAAACCAGACCCTGTTTCACCCCGGAACTGAGTGCGCCCCGCCAAACGGGACGATTTGGTCGCGTGCGGTCTTCACAGATATGTGCGCGTCGGCGATACGGACGTGTGAGATTTTGTGGAATCTGATTCGGGTGTGCGTGCACACCGGAATCAACGCGTATCCGCGGACATCGTCCCGTATTCGTCTTTTCTGCAATTCACCCTAACTTCGTGCACACTCGTCAGATCGAGACGAAACTTACGCCATCGGACTCGTAGTGATACGCTGGTCCTGTGGGTCAAGTTTGGTTCAATTCTGAGAACGTTGACGAAATCGCGTGTCGTGGGCCCCACAGGCCCCGCTCGACGGGCGATTTTGTGTTCGGCTCATCGGAATCTAAATCTGGAAGTTCCGGTGGATTCGTATCAGCGTTCCTGACCTGTTGACACTAAGTTTGGTGAATTTGGAGACCTTTGACCCGGACACGTTTTTCGGTGCAAAGCGGGCCCACCGGCGGACCCCATTTTGACCCAAAATTGCCGTTTTTGTCCTTGTCTCCAAGTTGGATCCAAGGACAGGTGTTTCTAGCTATTTGGCATCTTCTGAGTGTGATGGTAATGTTTATTTCAGCATCTGGGCTCATCTCTGGATATTTCCCCGAGGATAATTAATTGGATCCAAACAACAGGCAAGTACCTGCACTTCAAGTTTAATCTTTATATTGTGATAGTTAATTCCCTGCTCTACTAGTACCCTTGATGATTACACGTAGTGCTAGAATACTGGATTTTATGTCTTGGATACTGTATTTCATGTCTTGCTTTTCATGTCGGGTGGGAGAATACTAGAAGGCATGTAGTTTACCCTTCCCCTTATCATGTTTAATAGCTGTTGGTACACGACTGTACCCTCAGCCGGATCTCGATTGTTCATGTTTAATAGCCGTCTATGATGACCGGATTAGCCTTATAAACCCCTACATGCCAACTATGTATTCTAAAATAAACGCAAGTTCACACAGATAGCTTCTGGTCTGGTTATAGTTCTTGCTGACTGTTGTAGTTTCATTTTCTGTCTCATTTATTTCCTGCTTTCTCATATTCCTGTTTATAGCATTTACTCTGAGATATTGATGTTCTTCTATGCAACTTTCTCAACATGATACTCAAGTTAATTGTCATGAATATTTAGTTTAATCTTGTTGTGCATTGTGTACTTTGCTCCTTTCCTGACTGGATCCGTTGTTTTAGGCGATGATGAGGACTTTGCCCCTACCTATTATGGCCCCTATGAGTTAGCAGATAACACATTGAGGAGCTAGTTCCCACTCAGGAGACTACCTTTGAGGAGGAGTAGCCAGTTAGTTATTATTTTATTTCCTTTCAGCACATACTCGGGTTTGTCCCCGATCTATCTTCTGGCTTTGTATTAACTATGGATCTGTTGTAATAATTTGTTTTATAAAAATTAGCATTCCTATATCCTGTTACTTTCCTTGTCTATTTATTGTGGATGAGATAGATTTAAAATTACCAGTGATTATGACCTAGACAGCGTACTACCGCCGACACTGCGGCGTAGGCTGGACGTGCCCACGCACTCGTGCCCGAATAACCGGGTGCGGGTCATGACACATTATGCATGTTTACTGTATTCAAATTGGCTCACTTTTCTGTATCTTGTTATGTCCCTCTGAGGACCTGGCCCCCTGCCAGGTGTATCTGTTCTTGAGTATTTGCAGGAGCGCAAATTCGGATGGTTACATATGTTTCGAGGATGTCTTCTCTCCGAGCCCATGATTGTTAGTTGGTATTCTTACATTGTGTTTATTGTGTTATACTTTTCCATTCGAGTTGGTAGTAGATTTGTTTCCATCCAACTATCATCCTTAGATACTTATGTTGAGATCTAGTTATATAGATGTTGGTTATTCATTTATATTTATTTTCTGTGGATGAGATTTAGATTGTACCCCGTGACTTATGATATATTTTATACCACTTGTGGATTGATATTCATATTACAGCGTACGTATGGGTTATGGTTTCCATATATTGGAGTTACCATATCCATACGGCTGGCATGCTCACATGTTCCTAGTCCTACGTATTTTGGGACTCGGGCGTGACAGAACCTGCTCCTTCTGAGGCTCCTGAACATATCCATCATCTACGCCAGGTCCATAGAAGGTGGGACAAAAGTCCTCTAAGTCCTCTAATACTACCAAAATATGATAAAATAGCGACGTTTTTAGCGACGTCATAATAAAACGTCGCTACTATTAAAGACTTGAGTGACTCCTAAAATAAACGTCACTATACGTCGCTATTGGCGACACATAGCGACGTTCAGCGACTGTACTTTGATTTTTTAAAGAATAGTCGCTATAAGCTTATTTAACGTCGCTAAACGTCGCTGATTTATGATTTAGCGACGTTTAGCGACGTATTTATCGACGTTACTTTTTTTATTTTTAGCGACTTTTTTAGCAACTTCTCTAACGTCGCAAACTTTTCAATTAGCGACGTTTAGCGATGTCTATTGATGACGTTGCTAATTTTTCTAATTATGAAAGATTACGTCGCTTACAAGTCGCTAAACGTCACTATATTTTTAAAAATAGCGACGTTAGCGACTCCAACAATTATATGTCGCAGGATATTTAAAATGTAGCGACGTTTAGTGACATATCGAGCGGACGTCACTTATACTGAATATAGGGTTCCCTCGTCTATTCGATTTTTTATTTCTTTTTCTCCCAACTTTTCGTTTCCCGCGCGCCCCCACCGGCGATCCACCCTCCTTCGGCGACCCTCTGCGGCTCCGACGACCCCTCGACCGCCTCCCTCGCCCCCCACCCCGACGCGGCCCTGTTCGCCCCCCAACCCTGATACAGGCGACCCCAGACGCGGTTCCTCCCCCTCCGGCGCGGCTCCTCCCCTCCGGCGTGGTCCTCCTTTGTCGACCCCTCTCTCAGGCGCTCCTCCTTCCTTCCTCCAGGCTCGGTAAACCCTAACCCAGACCCGGACACAACTAGGACACACACATATACTGAACATAATCAAGACACATGGACACACACATGACACAACCCTAATACTGACACATGGACACACACACATGACATAACCCTATATGACATAATTCATACTAACACGAACACACATGTAGACGCGCATGGACACGAACACATACGGGCACATATGGACACACGTGGACACGGACATACATGGAGACACACCCTAGTTAGTATAGAAGTTTGGTTGCATAATTAGAAATTTTGGTTGCACTAGTGTATCACGTACATAGACACACATAATACAACACCCACAAATATGCTATATAGTTGTTTGATATGATTTTATTATAAATTTAGTATCATATGTTGTTGAGTATCATATAATTCGCTTGTGAGTATAGAATTGTGTGTGTGTGTGGTTCATGTGTATGCGTGTGTTCATGTGTGTGTGTGTGTGTGTGTGTGTGTGTGTGTGTGTGTGTATGCGCGTGTGCATGTCAAGTCACTACTAAATTTTGTCCAATTAGCGACGGGATGTTGGATTAGCAATGGGATGTTGGATTATATCTTTATACTTCATAGTTGTTGATTTGGGGGGTTCTTTTGATATTATATATATAGGATGTGGTCGGGATGTTGAATTATATGAGAAGTGCTACAGGTAGTGTAGGAGAGTAGAAATTTGGTTATGACATGACACAAGACATGACACAGACCCTAACCCAAAGCCGAGATACGGCACAGACCCTAACCCTATCTGAGTTAATTAGACGCAGTCTTGGGTATCAAGTTAGGTGTTGTGCAGTGCACACTTATGCACAGTGCAGTGAGGGTGTGTGTGTGTGTGGATATCTCGGTGCTACGGATACTAACCCTATCATAATCCTAACTCGGACACACACACACACGGACACTAACACTAACCCAAACTCGGACATGCGGACACACTAACACGCATACACCAACCCTAATACAGACACGAACACACACACATGTTTGTATCATGTCGTCTCATGATACGTATGGTAAAATTATAGGACACATGGATATGAAAGGTTAGGACACGATATCGAGGATAAGGTTGTAAGCATTTTATCGGACACAGACACACACATACATGTCAAGTGTGGATATCCAGTAGTGTATCAGTGAGTGTCAACTATGTATCCTGGACCCCAAAAAATTGACACTGGATATCCATGACTTGACTTTTCAATTAGAAAGTCATGTCCTAAACAAATGTCAAGTGTGGATATCCAGGATACAGCGTTGACACTCATTGATACACTGCAATATGAGTATCCAGGATACAAAATTGAACGAAGAAGTATCAGTGCTAGGACTAGGTGTATCAGTGCATATGTTGTATTCCTGAGTATTCTTATGTGTGTGTAGACGAG
The DNA here is from genome assembly GCA_036927795.1 of Iris macrosiphon. Taxonomy (NCBI): domain Eukaryota; kingdom Viridiplantae; phylum Streptophyta; class Magnoliopsida; order Asparagales; family Iridaceae; genus Iris; species Iris macrosiphon. Next base: position 268,489,380 of record JAYESA010000004.1, on the reverse strand, counting down.
TGGACTTGTGACATGTACTATAATTTAACTATTTTCTTGAATGATGTCTATTCATCTTTGCATATCTGGAGTGAGTGTCATTTGGATAATATATACTACCAAATATTCACATGAGTATATACTTGAATGATGTATATTCATCTTTGCAGAAGTATCTAGAAATGGATATGAATTACTATCTGCATCATCGTTCATGGATGTACAACCGTCAACCTGATGACATATACGGGATGAATTCATAGAGGGTGTACATCAGTTTCTGCAGTTCGCCAAGGCGTTCCCTCAGTACGTCGCAACTTGAAATATTATCCAGAAGTAGAATTCACATATTATTTGTACTCGAAGGGTTTCACGCTGAATTACTATCAGTGGACCATGCACGAAGAACTTGTGTCTTTAGCATCAGAGTCGGAGCCTTATGTGGAGCTGTATATGGATGTCCACGACCATGCTGCTTACCGATGGATGGGTTGTAAACCCCCTCGATTAATTCTACAGATAGTCAGGTTTGAATTTGGAAAATTTTGGATTTTTCAGCAGATGATGAGGTTTAGAGTTTAGTCATCTATTATTTTATTTAAATTAAACCTTTGGCGCGCCCTACCGTTGCTATTTTATTCGGAGCCCAATATCAGCCCATAAATTCCATCGGACTATTGTACTTCTGACTTGACTCGCCAATTTAGGCCCTAGACTTTTCCGTCACTCAAAAATCGAATTCGTTGTGCTCTAAATTAATTGCACAATTTTCCGTAACCGTAATCCATATTTAATTCCGTGTCGGACACCTGTGTCGTTACCCTCAATTTTGAAATACCAACTTAACCCGTTGAGCCGGACCAACTAAAGGGTCCAAGACTGACTTCAAGCCTCCATCATTTTTGACCTTTGTGTCATTTCTGAATTTTGACCCCAAGTGCCCATATTTAATTTAAAAGTGCGGGACACTTTAATTCTATTTAAATCGAGGATACCAATTTTGCCTAATCCTATTTTAATCCCCAATTAATCCCAATGTCCGTTTAATTAAACCCATGCCAAACACCCAACACCCCCTCACCATGCAAATCACCAAACACAATTTTTTCTATAATTTTTGCATCATTTTATGTGTTCGTGCAATTTCCCGAATTTAAGGAACTTAGTTGCAATATAGTGATTTTAGGTGTCCTCACCTCATTGGCCAAGGCCAAATGGAGAGGTTACCATTTGTTGACCATAGTCAACATCTCTCCCACTCTATTCCTCATGAAGAAATAATTTTACTCATGTGAAATCCTAGCCCTCCATTTGAAATGGGCTAATCTACACCCTCCATCCAACATACCCCTCCCTATAAAACCATCACCATCACCCTCACAATAAACCAAGCAGGCCCTAATCCTAGGTGTGGAAAGCCCCCCTCTCTCTCTCTCTCCTCTCTCCTCTATATTGGAAACCAAGCCACCCTTCTCCATAATATTTCTTCTTCTTCATCCATTCTTCTTCAACCCTTCTTCTTCCTGGGAACCCCCGACTTCGACAGCTGACCCCGCTCCGCCCCCCAGCGCGCCGGCGAGCTCAGCTCCGGCCGAGCGTCGGTCAAGCCGCTCCGGCACTCCTCGGCTGACCCCGACCTCGCCTGCTGCCATCGGCTGTGCACCCGCAGCCCACACGGCCCTCCCCATCCGGCCGCTGCCGACCGCTCCGGCCAGTTCGAGCCGACCACTCCGGCTGCCTCGACTCGACTGTGCACTGACTTGATCCGGCTGTACAGCCACCCTACCCGACTCTACTGTCCGGCCACCATCACCACTTTGGACACCCCCTGTCCAGCTTCCACCGCCAGCACCACCTTGCTCCGACTTCCCCGTCTCCTCCCTGATTCACCACCACCACCATAGCATCACCACCACCACCACCAGCTTCCACCTTCACCACCACCATTATCACCACCATCACCACCACCTTGCTCCGACTTCCCCGTCTCCTCCCTGATTCACCACCACCACCATAGCATCACCACCACCACCACCAGCTTCCACCTTCACCACCACCATTATCACCACTATCACCACCATCACCACCACCACAAGCTCCCGAGATTATCATCACCACCACCACCATCCCGAGATCATCATCACCACCACCACCACCCTGAGATTATCGTCACCCCCTGCACCACCTCATTCCGGCCAGCATCAACCACCTCGTCGAGGTCGACTCTCCCCCTCTCTTGATTAAATCCAAATTTGTGTTAGTGCTGAGATAGGATTTTAATTATATATATTCATGTGTTAATGTCAGCTAGGGTTTAGGTATCAATGGTTGTATAAGATGTAGTATTTTGAGCATATGTGTATATATAGTTGTTAGGGTTTAATGGTTATATACTGTTGGCATATATAAGGTTAGTGTAGTATAGAACTTGAACAATGGTGATTAAGGTGAATGTTGATTATAATGACTTGAGATTAGGGTTTAATGGTGAACTTGGGGTTTATTCGTCATCAGTATATTAAAATGCATTTGAATGATAGACATTGAGATTTAGGGTTTAACATATTTATTTATGTGCATGGTAATCTGTATGGATGAGCAGTGATTATGGGTGAAATGATACTGAGGGTTGAGGGAGACCTAATATTTAATAAGTAAATACTGTCAGGGATTGAGCATACCTGGACTACTGAACCATGTGATGAATATGGTAAGAATGAGGATTGGTCGAGGAGAATGTACAGATGACTAGTTGATTGCTGTATCGTACCGATAGTCAACTGTGGTCAACCCCCTAGCGTCTTGTCCCTGTGAGCCATAGCTGAGACTGAGTTTAGGTATAGATGTGTGTCGCATCCCTGTCTGTCGTGGAATAGATTATTGATTATTGGTTTGTATCTCATCTCTAGGTACTGCGGGACCTGAGGACTTGGACGTGGTACCGGATTCCCGTCATCAGCAGCCGCAAGCAGGCAAGTGTACCTTGCCACCCTATATTTTAGACTACAGATATTGTTGTTCTTTATGTACATTGTGCGCGTATTTATATTGACGTTCGATACTTCGTGTCCGAATCACAACCGGGTGCTTACGTTCGTCGTAATGTCTTAGAATAATTATTAGATGCTTGGTAGTACCTCGATGCACGTACATGAGTACATCGACACCCCAGGACACACTCATACACGGTGATCGTACCAGATTCCTGTATCCTGATACTGACATCATGACCAGAGACTGGGACGACCTTAGGGTCGCGTCTGTTGAGTTAATTCTGTGTGTCGAGACTGTAGTTAGAGGTTCAGGTTCAACGCACAATCGTTCACCGCTTGGGAAGGGGAAGACAGTTACTAGATGTTTGGGCTCCTCTGCACGCGCTTATATATTTATGTAGTATTTATATAGTGATCCTGTATCTAGTGTAGTGGTATCACCCGTGTGACTCTTTGCTCGGAGCTGCAGTACGTCCCGTGTATTTCCGTGTCCAGAGCTACAATTTTATTTTAGAAAGCCCACACGTCGAACATTTTCTTTAAACTGTGTCACACTTGTTTGGTTATGATAGAGTACCCTGTTGTTGCACTTGTACTTTTCTGTATACTTGGCATGATGTATTTTTGTACCTTGTTACGTGTCACGCCCCAATCTCCCGCAAGCTCAATAGTCCCTGCTGAAAGTGAATCACCACGTTGCAGCTCTCCCGCAGGACAATCGTTCTCATCGGGACGTGATGCCGTACGAGCCTGGAGTTGCGCTCGTACAAGGCGATGTTGTCAAACACCAAAGTTATCATCGAAATGACCAAGTTACAGCGAAAGTCGTTGTATTGTGTACCAAGCACACATCAGAGTAATACGCAGCGAACCTCTCGATAGGGTCCAAATGAAATGCCCCGAAGACAATGCCACGAAGGCGATGCAACAAAGGCGATGAAATACTCATGCTCTTTTCTCTAGCCAACAAAGGTACTTACAGTTCATACATCATGTCTCGTATATTCAAGCAGCGCCACTACGCCTGCGTACCTAAAATATTGCCCACAAACGTGGGTCAGTACACAGCCGTACTGGTGAGCGGGGTAACCCACTCGTCTAAGCCGACACTAAGTAAAATAGTGAATACAAACAGTTATATGGTGATCTTTTTAGTTGAATCCTAGATTCATTTTATGGCATATGGATGACATGATAAGAAAAGCTGTAAAGCAGTTTAAGCATGCAAGCATTCAACTCAAACCAATCGACAAACAATTATATATATCCAACCTGAAGTAAACTAGCATGCAACCCGTCCTACTCAAGTCATCGCTTGCACGATAACAATCGAACCATCAGCCAAACCTCAATATCCATCCTCAACCAAAGTTTATATTCCGATCTCGAGTGCACACTCTTGCCGAGGCAAGGTGGCCGCGCCTACACGAAGCAACAAACCAACCAACGTAAAGCAAACCAACTCTTATCTATATGAAGTCACTGGCTAAGCCATACAGGACATATCCAAGCATTTACGGTGCGCCCTATCAGCCCGGGTAGCAAGCCCCGCTGGAGGTCCCACAATGCATCGTGACTAGCACGAATCAAATATTTCCCTCCGGATCGATACGGTTCCAGTGCCCCGGAAAGCCGTTTCGAGGAAATGCCAAAACTTGTGCACAAGTTGTCCGTGACATGCAAACACACGTAGGTATGACAAGAGGATCGAATATTCTCGTCCCACCAAGCGATCCTAGACTCGTTCAACCGATATCCAACCAAAGCATCCATAACCATTCTTCCAACATATCCAACCAAGGATTCCAAAACCAAACCTCAACATATAGCCCAAGGCACCAAAATAAGTTATGCCCATAGGCACAATGCCTCTTCTCAACACAGTGTTTCAAATTGGGTGCAACACCCCAACTCGAGACAAACCCATGGCACAATGCCCCAACAGTGGCACAATGCCCCTTCAGTGGCACAATGCCTCATTCGTGGCACAATGCCCCATCAAGCGGCACAATACCCTCGCCGATGCAGTTGTTCGGTTTTTGTCACTACCACATTTTGAGATTAGGGCATTTGTATAATTTCACTATTTTGAATAATTATGTATTAAATTAAATTGCTGAGTTTTAATACTATTTGTATATTGTTAGGGATATTTGGTTTTAGGTCAAACCCTAGAACGCATCAGGACAAACCCTAATGACCAAACCCTAATTAGAAGACCCAGTTCTAGTCAAACCCTAGAATTCTAATTTTAGGGTGGAACCTCAAACCCTAGACTGACTAAACCTTAGTTAGTTAAGTTCCTATTGACCTAACCTGGGGGTTAAACCTAGACAATGTATTTGAAACCCTAGCTAGGTTTAATATAAAAGGGAACCCTCTCTTTCTTCATGTAGAAAAGAGAAACCCTAGCCTCCATCAAGAGAAACTATCTCCCCACTCCAGAATTCGAAATCTAGCCCTAGGGATCCCATTCTCCTTCTCCAAAGCAAGGAAAGCAAGGAACTTGGGTCAGAAAGCCTTGGGGAAGAAGAACCTCCATTGAAGAAGCCATCTCCCTAGGTAAAACCATATTTTTAGTTCTTTTAATTCTGTTTTCAGTTGATAATGGCCTTTAGGAACCCACCAAACTGTGTAATTTCGATTTTTGGGTTTGAACTAGGGTTTAAGTGTGACCAACATTGGATTTCCCCAATTTCGAATGAACCCTAACTCTTAGGGTTTGCTTATAGACTGATTTCACCCTCCTACGTGTAGGTTAGATATTGATTTAGGGTTTTGTCTTGGGTTTTCAGGAGTTCTTAGTATGGTTTTCGTTTTGCACATCATCTGTTTGGTGAAATGCTTCACAGGAGGAATTACCTATCTAATCTACTGTAATATTATCTAATTTGATGTATGATGTTTGATGTAGTGTATATATATGCATATGGGTAGATGTGTTATTGTTTTGATTTCCTGTGGAGTCGAGTGTTGTGGGCTGTGGTGTGTATTGGAGAATTCTGGGCAGTGGGTGATCGGGAAATCTGTGTGTGCTGTGCATTTTGGGTTTCACTGTGCACATTCGAAGTTAGGGGGAGACTGTGTTCTGTGTGTTTTGTATCAGATTTCCTCATGGCACTGTGAAGGATCAAGATTTCTCTTTACTGTGCTGTGTGCATCAATGGGGAAGGTTCTGTGCATCAGAGAACTTGTGCTAGTTTTCATAAACCTATATGAATATCTGTGTGTGTCTAAGTAACTGTAGTGTATCTTGTAGGTATTGTTCTAAGTGTAGTTGTTGTTTTGTGCTAGTGTCTTGTAGGTATTGTTCTAGGATACTTGTGTGTAGAATTGTCCCAGTTTTAATAGAGTATACATGTGTATGTGAGTATCCCAGTTTTCAGTTGCATTTGGGAGAGTGAACTTAAATCCTAGAGTAGCAGTGAGATAATAAACAGTATGTGACTGAGTAATAGATCTTGTGTGTGTGCCACTATAATGGCAGTGCCCTGTACATTTAGTTCTAGAGTGCCAGGTTGATGAGTGCCACTGTGTGTTTATGTATCAGAGTGTGTAGGTGCTTGTGCAGTGAGCATCAGTCAGGTCCTGTGAGTTCAGACTCACATGTATCCAATATCAGGTATTGGAGTTGGGATTGATTTGTAGGAGCTAGTTCTATGTGTGTGTTAGTTCTAGAGTTATCTTGTGTATATACCTGTGTGTATCAAATAAAATCAGTGTAAAACTTGTGTCTCAGTTAATTAGAAACTGTGTGTATGAGTTAGGAAATTAGCATCTAGTGTAGTATCTGTGTATTTTGAGTTCTTGTGCATTGGATTAGTGTCTCAGTTGATACCTGTGTGTGTATGGCTGAGGGTATCAAGTGTATCAGGTTTTGATGTTGAGTTTTAGCCTATGAGAGAGTGTGAACTGAGTGTGAGAACCCCTATGCCAGTGTATAAAACCTGTGCCTGTGTGTGTCATGTGAGTTCACTCATGTGTGTGAGTGATGTATTTAGCAGTTCAGAAACTGTGGTTGAGGGTAATTGTGTCTGTGTATCAGATTTGGGGAAAAGAACTGTGCAGCAGTGTAGGGAAATAGGCATGTGTGTGTGTGTAGCTGTGTTATGTGTGCAGTGAGAATGTGTATGAGTACTAGTGTGTGCAACTGTGCAGTCACTTGTGTAAGTGACTGTGTGTAAGAGTGTAGTTCTGTGCCAGAGTATCAGGATCTAGGTGAACTTGTGCAGTGAGTTGAGAGTGAGCAGTGTCTATGTAACTAGTGTTTGTGTAGTTGTGGAACTGGGTGTATGTGTCAGTTCATCTCTTAATTTCTGTAGGATGCAGTGCGTATGTGTGTGCAACTTATGTATCACTAAGTGAGTACCTATGTGTATAAAATCATTTGTTTTTTTGGCATTGGTTAAATTGGTATCATGTGTAGTAGGTAAGGTTAGATACCAAATAGGTATTAGGTATTAAGTTACTAGTTAAGTTATTAACTAGTATAAGTTAGGTATCCTTAGTATGATATAAAATTTGACTAGTGGACCTAGTATTGACCAGTAAACCTCAGAAATGACCTAGAAACCTCATATTTTAAATTGTTAAACATGTTATTCTTTTGATGTAATATCTGACATTAATATTCCATATTAGGTCATTGTGATCCCACTTTGGACATCGATCCTCACATTTTGCTCAGGACCACAGGCGAGTACATTCTCTGACAGTTTTTATTGTTGATTACTTCTATAAATTATAGTGTATTACATACTTGATTCCGACACTGTGGATACACGAGTTAGCACCCTAGATCCCCATCATGAGGAGTCGTGATTGGAATCCACCGTGCTAGCTGGGGATGGGAAACTATTAGTAGATTATGTGATTATATCCAAATCCTTACCATGCATCATAGCTCACCCCACTTCTCACGTCGGGTGCGGCCTGACCATCATCATGCTTCATAGCTGTTATATATGATTAGCCTGACCATTATCATGCATCATAGCTAACCATATGGTTAGCCTGACCTTCAAGAATCATAGCTAATCATATATAACTAGCCTGATCTAGTCCCAAGCCGATCACATAATAAACTAATATTTCAAACACTTAGTTGGATGTTTATCTTTATTCAGATTTACTTGTTCTAGCAGTCACTGTTTATTGTTCATTGCTAGATGCTCTATTATCTATTTCATTTTCTCCTGTACTTCTCATTTTCAGCATTTATTTTCATCTTGTATCTCTTACACTGTTTATAGATTTTGTCAATTTAATGAAACTGCTGTTAGTGCTTGTGCTTCGCTCCAATCCTGACTGGATAACATTTTTCAGAGGACCTGGAGAACTTTTGCCCCACCCATTACGGCCCAGGATTAGAGGGAGATTTCACTCCAGAAATCCCAGAGGAGTTGCCTATTCTAGAGGAGAACTTACCTGCCTGTTCTTAGATTACTTTTTCTGTATTATTGTTTTAGACTGAGACTGAGATGTATTTATTATTTTGTGACTTTGTGAGGTCATTTAGACCCAGGATTTGAGTTGGATTATTGTGGTTGGTTTTTATTAGAACTCTTTTCTATTCTCATCATGCTATGATTTCTATTAGCTTGTGATTGAGTATATCATAGAACTGTGGATTATTATCATTGTCCTCCGTACGGAGTTGAGATTATTGACAGGATATATTATGTTTAGACCTAGACAGCGTTCTACCGCCGATGCTGCGGCGTAGGCTGGACGTACCCACGACTCATGCCCAAATTTCGGGTGCGGGTCGTGACAGTTTCGAACCACAACTGCTCGCTTTGCAAGACAAAGCGACCAAGTGATACTCGTGCACGGATGCACGCTCTCTCGTCCGAATTCCCGATATTCCCATGCCTCAATGTATCATTCCAACTCGTCCAAGCATAATCCCAATTATCCAACCAACTGCCTCAAGTATTATATAATCCAACTCTAGCTCCAACTAGCCAACGCGTAAATCGTTTCAAGCCACAATCCTACCAAGCAACCGACGTACACTCTATGCACGCCTCAGTGTAGTAATTTCTAATGTTTCAGCCCAAGTGTTCAAGCCTTTTACGTGTTTTTCATATTATTAGGCATGCAGGGGTAGAGGAGAAGGAAAAGAGCCCACTCACAATATTTGATCCCGTTAAGCATCATGTCTTGCCGATACGACCAATCCCTTGAACCTGTGGTACGATGCAAGCGCGATCTACTCAACTGGTATGACCGTGCGAGCAGGCCGTGCTCTCCAAATCATCCGACCGATCGGACTAAGGAAGACGGTATTATCGCTCCCATCCAGCTATCTCAGTACTGTTCTGAACGAACTCCTGATTTCCATCGAACTCCGCTAGCCATCTGCACATGAAACCAATTCAATCAATCCTTATTCCCAAAATCCAACAATTCAAATGTAACCAGCATTTATTTTATTCAATCCGACTCAGCATAACGCACCGTGCGGTTACGGGCGTTACATAATATACCACTTAGAATCAGGTTCATCCACGAACCGTGCTGGTACTCATTCCTATCATATGCCACTTATCCAATTCCATAGATCTGCTCTATGCAACTCTCATATTCATGATTCTGACTCAGTATCTCGCTCTGCTGAACACTCGTATAAATTTCACGAATTCCCACATCCTCCTTGCAGCTCAATACGAATTCTTCGTATCGCTTACTTTTGGATCGTACACATATTTAAGGCATCCCTAAAATACATGCATTTCAGCCGAGCTTTGCGATAGCAAATTTGAACAAGTTACAAGGGTATCTTTATGTCCGAGGCATCCATTTGCTTTACTCCCAATTGAACCAATCCTGATTTCCATTCCAACATATTCGATTGAGCACTATTCTCAAATATGATAATTTCCCACCGACTCAATTAGTTCGTATTCCAACTCAATCCATCCAACTATTTCTGAATCCGCACTAGCAACATCTCCAAATATTATCTCGTGTACCGAACGATCATCACGATTGATACTACCCCAACTAGGAGACTTACCCAAATATCAAACTTTTCTTAGATCAGCTCAGTCTAACACATTTTTTCTGCCATCTTAATATCTCGCTGGGTGAACATCTATATTGAGGTTCGTGTGATCCACAAAGATCTCGCCGCCACGCCAAAGGGATAGTGTCGCCACATTTTCAATGTGGACACACTCGCCACAATTCCTAGGTTGTGCATAGAATAGTTCTTTGCGCTGCTTCCACTGCCTCGAAGCATAGGATATCACCTTTGCCTTCCGAACGAGCACGCTTCCCAGACTAAGTTTCGATGCATCTTGTAAATCTGAGGCAAATCTGTCCCTTCCAGTATTCGCAAGGATTTGATCTGAATGAGCCGCTGCTTTAACTTCATGAGCTAGTTTCATAGTCGTCAATTCATATGAATGATATTTCCTTCCAGGGCACGATGAGTCAAAGGCGATGCCATCGATAAAAATCTGCGACTCTGAATCTCATCAGTTGACTAGGCTATTTCCACCATCGCTCCGATCTTCCGGCTGCATCTTCAACTGAAGACTATCCCAAGGGTCTCTCAAATCCAACACTCAGTCAATAAGCCAAATCTCCAACACACATTACTCACATCTGCCCTCGATGCATTCCCAAATGCGCTACCACAAGGGTCGTTCTATGGGTCTACCATATTCATCTCTGATCTGGCGGACAAGTCGCTAGGGTCAGCTGTCCCGAAGCTACGCTCAATAATTATAAGTCACCACGATGGACAGTTACTATGAACCATTCTATATCTCATCTGTAAATTCGAGCCATTCCATCCGAGCGAACTTCCGAATCTGAGCACCACGCTCGTTGAAACCGTCTTCCATCAATCCGTCGTTCTGCCCTGAATCCATCAACTTTCCGAATTGCCATGTCGATTCTCGCACTACCACTTGCAATAATTCTCGAAACTCGAGACTTGCTCAAATTCTTATCCGTTTGCCGCGTCCCAAAATGCACGTCCAACTTACTCGAGCAGCACAGTGATTTGTTCCGACGTTGCTCCCATATTTAGCTATCTTTAAAAGTCTGTCTGCCATAATCTTTTGCCTTCCGTTGTTGCCATAATCCGTTCACGTCTTTTCGGAGAATCCGTCTACCATTATTGCACCATCTTGTCCAAAATTCTATTTTTGCTAAACCTGAGTCGACTTCTCGAGCAGCAATATCCAAAATCTTTCAAGTTTGTGTGAATCCATTGCATTGTCCCTCCAAACCAAATCGTGTTTTATTACTCAACCAACAGCTCCAATGTGCTGCCAAAAATCGTAGTCCGTGCTCGCTATTATTCGATTCACCCATTGCTCGTTCAAGCGTATCCCAACTGTTCGTTTCGATCTCGTCCATCTCTTAAGCCCATCAATACTTCCATTTGCACAAGTCCGTTCTCGATATGCTCAACTCAATATTCGCATGCTTTATTTTCATTCTTCCTAACTCAGCCGATGTGCACCAACCAACTGGTATTCCCGTTATTCGAGTCCGTTCAGGCAATTCCTATAGATGTCCAACCAAAATATTTTCAATGCCTTACTCAATATGTGGTATCTAATATACCACTCCGAATCAAGTCGCTACTCGCATTACGATTTCTTTGCACTGATCCAAGATCCGTTCGAACCATCCCTCATGCGTGATCCTGTCTTTCCCAATTTGAGTCTGACATAAAACTCAGGCAATGCCTGAATTATCCAACTCTTTTCATCAATCTCGCGATGCAACTCGTGCTATGTTTCATTCTCAATGCTTCCAGCTATTCCCAAACCGTCTGATACTTTCGCTACACGAGCAACCCGTGCAACGATCGTATTCCAAGTAGTCCAACCCAATACCCAACTGTCCCACACGTTTGTTGTACGAGCAACTCGTGCAACACTATTCTGATATTCCCAATCCAAACTCAAACATGCTCAACCGATGCTCTATGTGATATACCCAGCCAAAAATCAAACTTCGTCCAATAATTCGCTACACGAGCAACTCGTGCAACGATCTATTCTCATCGAATGCTTCTACTCCCAACATGCCACATAACCAAATCTCGTTTGCCAACCAACTGATCTATTGAGGCAATCAGAATCTCCCCGATTGACAAGCCAAGCTAACCCAACGAAAGCTCTCAACTTGTTGTACAAATACAACAACGCCACCCAACTTGCTGCATGAATGCAACAACGCCTAACGAGGCTAAGCGATCTAACGAAAACCAACCAAGGCAACGCAACCAAAAATAATATGCAGCCACAACCAGCAATATAGACTTATTATATAAAACATCCAATACGGCACCGAGTAGAGTCAAGAGCTAAATGACACGCGGAAGCTATTTAGAGTTTGTGATGAAGCGAAGGACCAAGTCCGAAGAAATGAACCGGGCGCTCTGATACCAATTTGTCACACCCCAATCTCCTGCAAGCTCAATAGTCCCTGCTGAACGTGAATCACCATGTTGCAGCTCTCCCGCAGGACAATCGTTCTCATCGGGACATGATGCCGTACGAGCCTGGAGTTGCGCTCGTATAAGGCGATGTTGTCAAACACCAAAGTTATCATCGAAACGACCAAGTTACAGCGGAAGTCATTTTATTGTGTACCAAGCACACATCAGAGTAATACGCAGCGAAGCTCTCGATAGGGTCCAAATAAAATTGTAAACCCTCCTGAATTTTCAAATTATTAAATCTTAGATTTTTCCCAATTTTCTAGAATTTTCTGGGAATTTTCTGTAATTAAAATCAAGGTTTTCAATTATAAATGATTTTTAATTGGCAATAAATAATATTAAAATATCATGAAAATAACATTTTTGGGTGTAAAATGGAAAACTGGACTTAGGTTAATTTTTCTGGATTTTTCTGAGCCTCAAACCTATTTTTAAATGCCTAAAAACTATATTTTATTAATTATTTAATTAACTGATTTCTTATTATTAATTATATTTATTATTATTATTTATTATTTATTATTTTCTTTTTTTTGGGCCGGCCCGGCCCAGTGGACCGGCCCAGCAGCCCAGCCGGCCCGGCCCCAATCGCCACCGGGTCGGGTTCGGGTTGGTCAGACCCGCTAGCGACCCGCCCGGATCCGCAAACCCCATCTCCCTCCCCGACCCAGCCTTCGTGCCCGCGTCCGGCGCCGCACCGTCCGCCGCACCGGCCGGCCACCTCACCCCCACGTTCTCCCCTCGGCCCGCCTTCCCCGGCCACGAACCACCCCGACACCACCCTATAAAACCCTCCCCCTTTTCTTCTCCTCCGCCTCATCCCCTCCCCTAACCCGCCGGAACCCTAGACCGGACCACCCCCCCGTTGGCCAGCACCCCAGCCGCCGACCTCCTTTCCCGCCGACCGGAGCCCGCCGCCCCCACTCTACAGCAGCTCCTCCTCCCTCCTCCCGTCTCCGGCGCCCGACCCCAGCAGCAGCGGCAGCACTCCCCCTTCGAACCGCCTCCGTCCAGCCGTTCCCGACGCGCCGCCCACCACCGGCCGCGTCCCAGCAAGCCAGCGAACCGCCCCCAGCCTCCCCGGCGTTCCTCCGGCCGGTCCGCCGTCGGAAAACCCCAAATCAGCAACCCTAGCCCTAATTCTTCTTTCCGTGTCCGACACGAGTCGGACACGACTCGACCCTGATTTCGGGTCCCCTTCAGGTGTGTGTAACTTTCGCCTCGTAGCTCCGTTTTTAATTCCGCAAATTGCGTTGTGAAGCCTGTTTGACCCTCTCGGTGTTCGGACAAACTGTTCGGAACATCGCGCCCTGTGGTGATCGCACACCGCGATCCAAAAATAGGAAAAACCAGACCCTGTTTCACCCCGGAACTGAGTGCACCCTACCAAACGGGACGACTTGGTCGCGTGCGGTCTTCACAGATACGTACGCATCGTCGATACGGACGTGTGAGTTTTCGTGGAAGCTGATTCGGGTGTGCGTGCACACCGGAATCAACGCGTATCCGCGGACATCGCCCCGTATCCGCCTTTTCTGCAATTCACCCTAACTTCGTGCACACACGTCGGATCGAGACGAAAATTGTGCCATCGGACTCGTAGCGATACGCTAGTCCTGTGGGTCAAGTTTGGTTCGATTCTGAGAACGTTGACGAAATCGCGTGTCGTGGGCCCCACAGGCCCCGCTCGACGGGCAATTTTGTGTTCGGCTCATCGGAATCCAAATATGGAAAGTTCCGTTGGGTTCGTATCAGCGTTCCTGACCTGTTGACACTAAGTTTGGTAAATTTGGAGACCTTTGACCCGGACACGTTTTTCGGTGCAAAGCGGGCCCACCGGTGGACCCCGTTTTGACCCGAAACTGCCGTTTTTGCCCTTGTCTCCAAATTGGACCCAAGGACAGGCGTTTCTAGCTATTTGACATCTTTTGAGCATGATGGTAATGTCTATTTCAGCTTTTGGACTCATCTCTAGACTTTTTTTCCCAAGAACTAAATTAATCAGATCCAAACAACAGGCAAGTACCTGCACCTCAAGTTAATCTTTATATATTGTGATAATTAATTCCCTGTCTTACATGTACCCTTTATGATTACACATCATGTTAGAAATATTGAATTTCATGTCTTGAATATTGGTAGTTCCTGTCTTGTTTTTCATGTCGGGTGGGAGAATACCTAGAAGGCATGTAGTTTACCCTTTCCCTTGTCACGTTTAATAGCTGTTGGTACACGACTGTACCTCAGCCGGATCTCGATTTCTCCTGTTTAATAGCCGTTCATGATGGCTGGATTAGCCTTATAAACCCCTACATGCCAACTATGTATTCTAAAAACAAACACAAGTTCACACAGATAGTTCTGGTCATGTTATATTTCCTGCTGGCTATTGTAGTTTCATTTCCTGTTTCATTTAATCCTGTTTCTCATATTCCTGTTTACAGTTAACTCTGAGATAATAATATTCTGTTAATGCTGTTTCTCAACATGATATCCAATATTTAATTGTCATAAAATATTTAGTTTAACCTTGTTGTGCACTGTGTACTTTGCTCCTTTCCTGACTGGATCTGTTGATTTAGGCGATGATGAGGATCTTGTCCCTACTTATTATGGTCCCTATGAGGGGACTGATGATACCTATGAGGAGCCAGAACCCACCCAGGAGACCCCTGCTGCTGAGTAGCTAGTAGTAGCTATCTTTCATTTATATTCTTATCTTATTTATCGGGTTTGTCTCCGATTTCAATATTGAATTCCTGTACTAAAATATTTGAATCTGCTGTCACATTTATTTTTAGTTGAAATCTTAAGTTTCATTCTCATTATTATCTTGCCTATGTTGTTGTGAATGAGCTAGTTAGTAATTATGGATTGACCTAGACAGCGTACTACTGCCGACTCTGCGGCGTAGGCTGGACGTACCCACGCACTCGTGCCCGAATTTCTGGGTGCGGGTCGTGACACGTTTTTATGGTGGCCCATACAGGTCCTATCCTAAAATAGGGTAATACCCTAGGACAGGGTATGGAATAAGATTGAGGATTCTAGGAAAAGCTCATTTACAGTATAGCGTCCTTATTTCAATTCTTGATATCATTGCTGCTCAATTTTTCCTATCGCCTTTGATTTCCAAGTATTCTATTCTGATCTTTCTATCCCTTAATCTTTCAGAATGGTCCAGACCAGGAATACAGTAGGAGGCACATCAGAACCAGCTGAGCAGAATATGCCCGAGACTCTTGCACTCCCGCCGCCTCCATCTGTTCCGGCAGTTACCCTAGATGGGGCACAGCTACTAGGAGTGTTCCAGGGATTGGTGGAATCCCAGAAAGAACAGACGGCACTTCTGCGGACCAGCCTCTCAGAAGCTCTTAAGTCCCAGGAGACGTCACTCAAGAGGCCAGGGAGTGCCAAAGACTTCAAGAATCTAAGACCCCTGGAATTTTACGGAACTGAGGGCATTCTCTATGCCGATGAGTGGATAGAGAATGTCGAGAGACTCCTGAAGACTGCTCGGGTCCCTGATGACCTCAAAGTGGAGTCCGCAAGCCTGCAACTGTTCGACATTGCTCGAACCTGGTTTAGAGATGAACCCCAACTATCTGCTTCCGACATCACCTGGGAAGACTTCAAGAGGCTATTCAAGGAGAAATTCTACCCCGAAGTGGCTCGGGAAGCTCTCGAAAGCCAATTCGAGAGACTGGAACAAGGTAACCTGTCTGTTGATGAATATACTGCTGAATTTAGCAGTTAAGCCACTTTACGGAGTACATAGTTCGTACCCCAGAGAACAGAGCCCGTAGATTCAAGAAGGGGCTGTCTCCGGATATTCGCCTTGCTGTCACCACCAGCCGAGCTCGTACCTATGAAGAAATCCTGAGCGTGGCACAAGGCGTAGAGAGAGATATGGGGCATAAACTGAAGCGGGAAAGAGATACCGGAAATACGGGACCCAACAAACGCCCTTTTCAACAACAGCAACAACAGCAGAGGGCCCCGCAGCAAACTCAGCGTCCTCTCCCTCGAGCTCCAGCACCCCAACCCCAGGCTCAGGGACAGAACCAACAAGCTGCTGCTTGTAACTTTTGCCAAAAACCAGGTCATACTTGGCAAGTCTGCAGGAAGAGGCTAGGTGCCTGCCTTTACTGCGGCTCAGCAGCGCACCAAATGAGGGACTGTCCAGCTGCTCAAGGACGCACCGCTGCACCCAAGGCTCCAGCCCAGGCCAGGGCCCCAGCAGTACAACAGAGGGGACCCCCACTTCCAACACAACAACAACGCTTTGCTCAGCACCAGCAGCAACAGAGGGGTGCACCGCAGCAAGGCCTTGCTTATGCAATGACTCTGGAAGAAGCTGAGGCCACAGCAAACGTGATTACAGGTTCTGTGCTTATAAATTCAATACCAGCTATTACTTTATTTGACTCTGGAGCTTCGCATTCATTCATGTCAGTAGATTTCCTTATGAAGCATAGCTTAATCACTAAACCCCTTAGGAATTGTTATAAGATCATTACCGGTGGAGGAATCATTCCGGTTAGTGATGCCTGTAACAATTATCCTATTACATTATGTGGAAGAGAACTGTATGCTAGACTGCTTGTAATGCCAGTGCCCAGTTTTGACATTATACTGGGTATGGATTGGTTAAGTCAACATCATGCCACTATAGACTGCCACAGAGGTAGTGTAATCTTCAGGCCCCCTGACAAGCCAGAATTTGAATTTGCTAGAGGTTCTAGAGAAATGGGTAATAATAAAATTTGTGGAGCCCTAATAACAGAAGAAGTGCCACTACCTATCATCTCTGAATACCTTGATGTCTTCCCTGAGGATCTCCCAGGCTTACCCCCAGACCGAGAAGTTGAATTCTCTATCGACCTAGTGCCAGGAGCAGCACCAGTATCTCAAAATCCCTACAGAATTAACAAGAAGGAGATAATAAAACTAAATGAGCAAATCAAAGAACTAGAAGACAAATGCTTCATTAGATCTAGTGTCTCACCCTGGGGAGCTCCAGTATTATTTGTGCCCAAGAAGGACGGAACATCCCGAATGTGTATTGACTATAGGGCCTTGAATGCCTTGACAATTAATAATAAGTATCCCCTGCCCAGGATAGATGACTTATTTGATCAGTTGAGTGGAGCTCGGGTCTTTTCCAAGATTGATTTAAGGTCTGGTTACCACCAAGTATGGGTGAGAAAGGAAGACATCCCTAAAACTGCTTTCAATACCCGGAACGGATACTACGAATTCTTAGTAATGCCGTTCGGGTTGACGAATGCTCCAGCAGTTTTTATGAACCTAATGAACAGAGTTTTCCATCCATATCTAGACAAATTTGTAGTGGTCTTCATTGATGATATTTTGATCTACTCCAAGACCCCCGAAGAACATGAAGAACATTTGAGGTTAGCATTGGAGACTTTGAGGAAGGAAAAACTTTATGGAAAATTATCTAAATGTGCTTTCTTCCTAGACAAAATAGAATTCTTGGGACATGTTGTGACGGGAGATAGAATAGCCGTAGATCCTAAGAAGATAGCGGCAGTAGAATCCTGGCCCACTCCAGACTCGGTAGCAGAGATTAGAAGCTTCCTGGGACTAGCTGGCTACTATCGAAAGTTCGTGAAGGATTTTGCAAGAATTGCGGAGCCCATGACAAAATTAACAAGGAAGGATGAAGAGTTCACCTGGACTGATGAATGTCAGCATGCTTTTGAGGAATTGAAGAAAAGACTGACTTCTGCCCCTATTCTGACCTTACCTTCCGGAACCGGAGGTTTCGCTATTTATAGTGATACTTCTGGAAAAGGTCTAGGTTGTGTACTGGAGCAGAACAAGAAGGTAATAGCCTATGCCTCTAGACAGCTTCGACCCCATGAAAAGAACTATCCAACTCATGATTTAGAATTGGCAGCTGTCATTTTTGCTCTTAAACTATGGAAGCATTATCTTTATGGAGAAAATATGGAAATATTTACAGACCATAAAAGTTTAAAATATATCTTCACCCAGAAAGAGCTAAACATGAGGCAAAGAAGGTGGCTGAAACTAATGAAAGACTTTGATATCACTCTTCAATATCACCCTGGGAAGGCAAATGTAGTTGCGGATGCTCTAAGCAGGTATCCTATGGCGATGTACTTGACTATGGACAGACACCTGCTGGAGGACTTGGAAAGTTTAGGTATTGAAGTAATTATCCCAGGAAAAGAAGGCCAAATGATGAACTTGCAGATTCAGTCTACTTTAATGGACAAGATCAAGGAGACTCAGTTTCAGGACGAAGGCCTGCGAAGCCTTCGAGGTCAAGTGCAAGCTGGACTAGTAGAAGAATTCAGAATTCATGAAGATGGATCACTGAGGCATGGCGATAGATTATGTGTACCTCAAGGAGACATAAGAGAAGAAATCATGCAAGAGGCGCACAGATCGCAATACTCTATACATCCAGGAGCCAACAAGATGTACAAGGACCTGAGAACGCATGTTTGGTGGCATGGCATGAAAAGAGAAGTAGCCAGGTTCGTATCTCGTTGTTTAGTGTGCCAGCAAGTCAAGGCAGAAAGACAAAGACCTGGAGGATTGCTTTAACCCCTACCCATCCCGGAGTGGAAGTGGGAACATATCACAATGGATTTTGTTTCCGGACTTCCAAGGACACCTAGTGGAAAGGATGCAATCTGGGTGATAGTAGATAGACTGACCAAGTCTGCACATTTTTACCTTTCAAAGTAGGGTTATCTACAGAGAAGCTGGCAGATTTATATATCAGACACATTGTCAGGCTGCATGGAGTCCCAGTAAGTATTGTCTTCGACCGAGATTCAAGGTTCACCTCTCACTTCGGGAAGAGCTTACAAGCCAGCTTGGGGACGCAACTCAAATTCAGCACAGCTTATCATCCCCAAACCGATGGACAATCGGAACGTACAATCCAGACACTTGAAGATATGCTCCGTACATGTGTTCTGGATTTTGGAGGATCCTGGGAAGACTATCTACATCTGGTGGAGTTCTCTTATAATAACAGTTACCAAGCAAGTATTGAGATGACTCCATTTGAAGCTCTGTATGGACGAAGATGTCGTACCCCGCTATCATGGGACGACGTTGAAGAAAGAGCCCTGCTGGGACCAGAGATGGTGATCGATTCAGCTGAGAAGGTAAAGCAAATAAGGGACAGACTTCGAGTGGCTCAAGACAGGCAACGACATTGGGCAAATAGCCACCGAAGGCCCTTGGAATTTGAGGTAATTAAATTTATGAAATTCAAGTCAATTTAAATATTTTGATTATGGAACTAAGACTTGATTATGACTTTATTAAAGGTTGGAGAGCTGGTATTCTTAAAGATTTCCCCGACACGTGGCACCATTAGGTTCGGAAGGAGTGGAAAACTCAGCCCAAGATTTATTGGACCTTTTGGCATACAGGAGAAAATCGGAGAAGTGGCATACCGACTGGCATTGCCACCCTCTCTGGATGGAGTACATAACGTCTTCCACGTGTCACAGCTGAGGAAGTACGTGTCGGACCCCAGCCACATTGTGGATCACTCAGAGCTCGAAGTAGGCCCAAGTTTGACTTACCAAGAGCAACCCGTGGAGATACTGGATCGATCGGAGAAAGTTCTATGGAACCAGGTCATCTCCCTGGTTCGCGTAGCTTGGAAACACCATTCTCCCGGCGAATCCACCTGGGAGCGAGAAGACGAGATTAGAGAGCGATACCCCTATCTTTTTGAACCCTGAGGTATATTTTATTTTTCGGCCTTTCCTTTCGTGTCTTGTTATTCTTAAATTTCGAGGACGAAATTTTTGTAAGTTGGGTAGGTTGTAAACCCCCCTGAATTTTCAAATTATTAAATCTTGGATTTTTCTCAATTTTCTGGAATTTTCTGGGAATTTTCTGTAATTAAAATCAAGGTTTTCAATTAATAAATGATTTTTAATTGGCAATAAATAATATTAAAATATCATGAAAATAACATTTTTGGATGTAAAATGGAAAACTGGACTTAGGATAATTTTTCTGGATTTTTTTGAGCCTCAAACCTATTTTTAAATGCCTAAAAACTATATTTTATTAATTATTTAATTAACTGATTTCTTATTATTAATTATATTTATTATTATTATTTATTTTTTCTTTTTTCTTTTTTTTTTGGGCCGGCCCGGCCCAGTGGACCGGCCCAGCAGCCCAGCCGGCCTGGCCCCAATCGCCACCGGGTCGGGTTCGGGTCGGTCAGACCCGCTAGCGACCCGCCCGGATCCGCAAACCCCATCTCCCTCCCCGACCCAGCCTTCGTGCCCGCGTCCGGCGCCGCACCGTCCGCCGCACCGGCCGGACACCTCACCCCCACGTTCTCCCCTCGGCCCGCCTTCCCCGGCCACGAACCACCCCGGCACCACCCTATAAAACCCTCCCCCTTTTCTCCTCCTCCGCCTCATCCCCTCCCCTAACCCGCCGGAACCCTAGACCGGACCACCCCCCCGTTGGCCAGCACCCCAGCCGCCGACCTCCTTTCCCGCCGACCGGAGCCCGCCGCCCCCACTCTACAGCAGCTCCCCCTCCCTCCTCCCGTCTCCGGCGCCCGACCCCAGCAGCAGCGGCAACACTCCCCCTTCGAACCGCCTCCGGCCAGCCGTTCCCGGCGCGCCGCCCACCACCGGCCGCGTCCCAGCAAGCCGGCGAACCGCCCCCAGCCTCCCCGGCGTTCCTCCGGCCGGTCCGTCGCCGGAAAACCCCAAATCAGCAACCCTAGCCCTAATTCTTCTTTCCGTGTCCGACACGAGTCGGACACGACTCGACCCTGATTTTGGGTCCCCTTCAGGTGTGTGTAACTTTCGCCTCGTAGCTCCGTTTTTAATTCCGCAAATTGCGTTGTGAAGCCTGTTTGACCCTCTCGGTGTCCGGACAAACTGTTCGGGACATCGCGCCCAGTGGTGATCGCACACCGCGATCCAAAAACAGGAAAAACCAGACCCTGTTTTACCCCAGAACTGAGTGCGCCCCGCCAAACGGGACGACTTGGTCACGTGCGGTCTTCACAGATACGTACACATCGTCGATACGGACGTGTGAGTTTTCGTGGAAGCTGATTCGGGTGTGCGTGCACACCGGAATCAACGCGTATCCGCGGACATCGCCCCGTATCCGCCTTTTCTGCAATTCACCCTAACTTCGTGCACACACGTCGGATCGAGACAAAAATTGTGCCATCGGACTCATAGCGATACGCTAGTCCTGTGGGTCAAGTTTGTTTCGATTCTGAGAACGTTGACGAAATCGCGTGTCGTGGGCCCCACAGGCCCCGCTCGACGGGCGATTTTGTGTTCGGCTCATCGGAATCCAAATCTGGAAAGTTCCGTTGGGTTCGTATCAGCGTTCCTGACCTGTTGACACTAAGTTTGGTGAATTTGGAGACCTTTGACCCGGACACATTTTTCGGTGCAAAGCGGGCCCATCGGCGGACCCCGTTTTGACCCGAAATTGCCGTTTTTGCCCTTGTCTCCAAATTAGACCCAAGGACAGGCGTTTCTAGCTATTTGACATCTTCTGAGCATGATGGTAATGTCTATTTCAGCTTTTGGACTCATCTCTGGACTTTTTTTCCCAAGAACTAAATTAATCAGATCCAAACAACAGGCAAGTACCTGCACCTCAAGTTAATCTTTATATATTGTGATAATTAATTCCCTGTCTTACATGTACCCTTTATGATTACACATCGTGTTAGAAATGTTGAATTTCATGTCTTGAATATTGGTAGTTCCTGTCTTGTTTTTCATGTCGGGTGGGAGAATACTTAGAAGGCATGTAGTTTACCCTTCCCCTTGTCATGTTTAATAGCTGTTGGTACACGACTGTACCTCAGCCGGATCTCGATTTCTCCTGTTTAATAGCCGTTCATGATGGCTGGATTAGCCTTATAAACCCCTACATGCCAACTATGTATTCTAAAAACAAACACAAGTTCACACAGATAGTTCTGGTCATGTTATATTTTCTGCTGGCTATTGTAGTTTCATTTCCTGTTTCATTTAATTCTGTTTCTTATATTCCTGTTTACAGTTAACTCTGAGATAATAATGTTCTGTTAATGCTGTTTCTCAACATGATATCCAATATTTAATTGTCATAAAATATTTAGTTTAACCTTGTTGTGCACTGTGTACTTTGCTCCTTTCCTGACTGGATCTGTTGATTTAGGCGATGATGAGGATCTTGTCCCTACTTATTATGGTCCCTATGAGGGGACTGATGATACCTATGAGGAGCCAGAACCCACCCAGGAGACCCCTGCTGCTGAGTAGCTAGTAGTAGCTATCTTTCATTTATATTCTTATCTTATTTATCGGGTTTGTCCCCGATTTCAATATTGAATTCCTGTACTAAAACATTTGAATCTGCTGTCACATTTATTTTTAGTTGAAATCTTAAGTTTCATTCTCATTATTATCTTGCCTATGTTGTTGTGAATGAGCTAGTTAGTAATTATGGATTGACCTAGACAGCGTACTACCGCCGACTCTGCGGCGTAGGCTGGACGTACCCACGCACTCGTGCCCGAATTTCCGGGTGCGGGTCGTGACAAAAATGCCCCGAAGGCAATGCCACGAAGGCAATGCCACGAAGGCGATAAAATACTCGTGCTCTTTTCTCTAGCCCATAAAGGTACTTACAGTTCATATATTATGTCTCGTATATCCAAGCAGTGCCAGTATGCCTACGTACCTGAAATATTGCCCACAAACATGGGTCAGTACACAGCCGTACTAGTGAGTGGGGTAACCCACTCGTCTAAGTCGACACTAAGTAAAATAGTGAATACAAACAGTTATATGGTGATCTTTCTAGTTGAATCCTAGATTCGTTTCATGGCATATGGATGACATGATAAGGAAAGCTGTAAAGCAGTTTAAGCATGCAAGCATTCAACTCAAACCAATCGATAAGCAATTATATATATCCAACCCGAAGTAAACTAGCATGCAACCCGTCCTACTCAAGTCATTGCTTGCACGATAACAATCGAACCATCAGCCAAACCTCAATATCCATCCTCAACCAAAGTTTATATTCCGATCTCGAGTGCACACTCTTGCCAAGGCAAGGTGGTCGCGCCTACACAAAGCAACAAACCAATCAACATAAAGCAAACCAACTCTTATCTATATGAAGTCACTGGCTAAGCCATACAGGATATATCCAAGCATTTACGGTACGCCCTATCAGCCCGGGTAGCAAGCCCCGCTGGAGGTCCCGCAATGCATCGTGACTAGCACGAATCAAATATTTCCCTCCGGATCGATACAGTTCCAGTGTCTAGGAAAGTCGTTTCGAGAAAATGCCAAAACTTGTGCACAAGTTATCCGTGACATGCAAACACACGTAGGTATGATGAGAGGATCGAACATTCTCGCCCCACCAAGCGATCCTAGACTCGTTCAACCGATATCCAACCAAAGAATCCATAACCATTCTTCCAATATATCCAATCAAGGATTCCAAAACCAAACCTCAACATATAGCCCAAGGCACCAAAATAAGTTATGCCCATAGGCACAATGCCTCTTCTCAACACAGTATTTCAAATTGGGTGCAACATCCCAAATCGAGACAAACCCATGGCACAATGCCCCAACAGTATCACAATGCCCCTTCAGTGGCACAATGTCCCATTCGTGGCACAATGCTCCATCAAGCAGCACAACACCCTCGCCGATGCAGTTGTTCGGTTTTGAACCACAACTGCTCGCTTTGCAAGACAAAGCGACCAAGTGATACTCGTGCACGGATGCACGCTCTCTTGCCCGAATTCCCGATATTCCCATGCCTCAATGTATCATTCCAACTCATCCAAGCATAATCCCAATTATCCAACCAACTGCCTCAAGTATTATATAATCCAACTCTAGCTCCAACTAGCCAACGCGTAAATCGTTTCAAGCCACAATCCTACCAAGCAACCGACGTACACTCTATGCACGCCTCAGTGTAGTGATTCCCAATATTTTAGCCCAAGTGTTTAAGCCTTTTACGTATTTTCCATATTATTAGGCATGAAGGGGTAGAGGAGAAGGGAAAGAGCCCACTCACAATATTTGATCCCGTTAAGCATCATGTCCTGCCGATACGACCAATCCCTTGAACTCGTGGTCCGATGCAAGCGCGATCTACTCAACTGGTATGACCGTGCGAGCAGGCCGTGCTCTCCAAATCATCCGACCGATCAGACTAAGGAAGACGGCATTATCGCTCCCATCTAGCTATCTCAGTACTGTTCTGAACGAACTCCTGATTTCCATCGAACTCTGCTAGCCATCTGCACATGAAACCAACTCAATCAATCCTTCTTGCCAAAATCCAATAATTCAAATATAACCAGCATTTGTTTTATTCAATCCGACTCAGCGTAACGTACCGTACAGTTGCGGGCGTTATATTACGTCCCTCTGAGGACCTGGTTTCCTGTCAGTTTTGCAGTATAGATAATTACGGAGCATTTGGAGTTGCTGTTGGAGTTGCATGTCTTGCGAGCATGGTACCAGGTACTCACATCTTATCTACCGGCATTATGGTTATTTTACTTTGAGTATTCATCTGCTGTTGTAGCCTAGTTTTTATAGACTCATACTTCTTCTCGAGTCTATTCGAGTTAGTGTGTTATTGGCCGGCCGACTCTAGCTCATATTGCTCTTTCTTGTATATTATTGTACATTGTAGATTGAGACATAGAGGTTTACATTTATGGGATATCTAGATAGTGCCATTTATATTATACAGCTTATACGTATTCGAGTCAGACCAGAGTCTGGTCGAATGCGTAGCTGGCGTGTTACGTATTCCTGGTCCTACGTATTTTGGGACTGGAGCGTGACATGGGTGAACATGATTTTTGATGCGGCGGGGCCTAATTTTGATCCGGACAATCATGATGCAGCTGAGGAGGCACTGAATGCCGATGCTACAAAGTTCATGGAGTTGCTGGAGAATGCAAGGACTCCATTATATCCTGGTTGTGAGGATCATTCACCGTTGGAGGTGGTTACAAGATTGTTGAGGATCAAGTCCGATTTTAACATGTCGCAAGAATGTTATTACCGATTGATGGATTTGATTATAGAGATCTTGCCAGAGGGTGCAAAGTTGCCTAAAGACTTCTACCGATCTAAGAGGATGGTGAGATCGCTCTGGATAGGATACAAAAAAATTGATGCATGTCGCAATGGGTGCATGTTGTACTACAAAGACGACGAGAATGAAGATGCATGCAAATTCTGTGGTGCTGATCGCTACAAGGCCACTGGTAGAGGAAAGTCTGTCAGTGCAAGGAAGCCTACAAATTCGATGCACTAGTTGCCTTTGATGCCGCGGTTGCAGATGTTGTTTATGGTGAAGGAGACCGCATAAAATATGAGTTGGCACGGGTGGGAACAGATCGAAGGAGTATTGGATCATCTATCCGATGGAGAAGCATAGAATCATTTTGATCGAGAGTATCCAGATTTTGCTTCGGATCCACGTAATGTCAGATTGGGGCTCTCCTTCGACGGTTTTACCCCATTCGAACTTTCGGGCTCCCAGTATTCGTGTTGGCCTGTGATCGTTACTCCGTACAATCTACAGCCTTGGATGTGCATGAAGACTCAGTATATGTTCCTAACCGTTATTATCCCAGGTTCGAACAATCCGAAGAGGAACATCGATGTATATTTACGGCCTTTAATAGATGAGTTGAATCATCTGTGGGGAGTAGGTGCCAACATGTACGATGTTTCTAGAAAGCATAATTTTTAGATGAGGGCAGCACTCATGTGGACCATCAATGACTTTTTGGCCTATAAAATATTATCGGAATAGAGCACTCATGGTCGTCTCTCATGTTCGTAATGTATGGACCGCACTAAGGCTTTCTGTTTGAAATGCGGAGGCAAACGTGCTTCTTCGATTATCATCGACAATTTCTGCCGAAGGATCATCCATACCGAAGGAACATGAATGCTTTTCGTGCAGGCGTTGTGGAGAAGGCCAATCCACCGCCAAGGTGGCCCGGATATACGATATGGGAAGAGGTAAAAGATTTACCAAGTACTATCGAAGAGCCTGCTTAAGGGGTACAAGTGTGATAGATCATAAGATTGCACGGCGTACCAGTCAACGTTGTGTCAGACAGAGATTCACGCTTTACATCATATTTTTGGAGAAGCATGCAAGAAAGCCTTGGAACTCGTCTAAAATTCAGTATATCTTATCACCTACAAATAGATGGGCAGTCAGAACATACTATTCAGATACTAGAGGATATGTTGAGGGCTTGTATGTTGGACTTTGGAGGATCATGGGAGGACCACCTACATCTTGTAGAGTTTTCTTACAACAATAGCTATCAGGCAAGCATCCAGATGGCTCCATTTGAAGCATTGTATAGAAGGAAGTGTAGGTCTCCTGTATGCTGGAGTGATGTAGGAGAACGACATATTCTGGGACCAGAGTTAGTGGTCAACACCGTTGAAACAGTTAAAAAGATACAAGGACACTTGCGAGCAGCACAAGACAAGCAGAAACAATGGGCAGACCTTCATCGTCGTCCCTTAGAGTTTAAAGAGGGAGATCACGTCTTCTTAAGAATATCACCTACCAGAGGCACCATCCGATTCGAAGGGCACGACAAGTTGAGTCCAAGATATATTGGACTATTTGACGTGCTAGAAAGAGTGGGAGAAGTAGCATATCGACTTGCACTACCTCCTTCACTTGAGGGAGTACATGACGTATTCCATGTATCACAACTCAGGCGATCTGTGGCAGACAGAAGTCATATTCTCGACCATTCAGAAATCACCATTGGGCCGAGCTTATCATATCAAGAGCAACCCGTGGGAATCCTTGATCATAGAGAGAAAGTATTGAGAAATCAGTCTATTCCCTTGGTCCACGTAGCATGGAAGCATGGTTCACCAAGAGAATCTACTTGGGAGCGCGAGGATGACATGCGCCAACATTTTCTGAACCTATTCATTGATAAGGTATAAATTTAACTTTGCTAATTTATATCTATACCATCCTTAACTTCTACCGTGGCTTAGTTTTAATTTCGAGGACAAAATTTTTATAAGTTGGGGAGAGTGTAAACCCCCATTTCTGAAAACCATATTAATTAGTTATTTGTGGTAATTATGAATAGAGGGAATATATTTTTATTAAATTTTTATTTAAGATATTGTACAACTAAGGGATTTATGGAGCTATTATAAATTTTTCTAATTTATTCCATGTAGGAGACCCGTTGGACAGTTGCTAGTTTAACCGTATGCACCAACATAATTTTATAAAATTTTCTATATATAAATATGAATATATATATATATATATATATATATATATATATATATATATATATATATATATATATATATATATATATTATTAATAAGAAAAAGAAAAGAATAGAAAATAGAATTTCCTATCAGACTAAACCCGCAACCTGTTAACCACACCCCACGCGTAAAGTAATAAAATTAACAGCAGCAGCTCACCCCGCGTAAACCGACAACAGCAAACCGCTCATCACCGTGTATACTTCTCCGTGCGTAAACCGCAGCAGCAGCAGTATCAAAACCACCGCTTATTTTACCCCGCGTAAACTCTTCTTTTCACCGACGCGTAAAACCCAAACCACAAACCAATAGGAGAAGCAATATCAGCAGCAGAAGCAAAATCCAATTTTGCTTTTCCACACGTGTAAGCTCCTCATTCCACTACTCCTTAACACTAATATTACTAAACACCCCCAGCCGAAACCAAAACCAATAAAAAGAAAACAGCAACGGCAGTATTTTTAGTTTTCTTAAACACTAAGTTTCCCCACCGCCTATTATTCTCTATATATATCCATAAAACTCACTTCTTCAACTTACACGGTTGTGAACGCTTGCACTATACGGAACCTTGCTCGACAAGTATACCTTGCCACAGTACTATTATTTATATTCCAAAGGATGCATGATTCTGTTTTATTTATATAATTGCATTGGACCCTGTTCATGAGACCACCCCAGTATTATGGAGTATTATTTGGATTCATTGGCCGTGACACAAGTTTTTACACGAGTTGTGAGTCTCATATAGATCCCGGACTACGTATTTGATTGGCTGACTGTACGTAAGAGCCGTGCGTTAGGGATGACTGCTAATAGAAACTTTGTATGCTAGGCAGTTATTTAGAGGTTTTATTGTGTCATGGATATTGCATGCTTAGAGCGTGGGGTGGGGAGAACAATAAGTAAAGCGTTTGGGCTCCTATGCACTTTTCTCTTGTACGCCCGATTCTCCACCGGAGAAACGGGTGATGATGACCACTATATATTACTGGCGGCCTCTGCCGTTCAAAAGACGACATACTTTTAGGCCTCTGATTTTCTGAGAGAATCATGCCAATCCCATTATTTGGCCAGATAGCCCACGTGTTGGAAAGTTGTTCTCAAATTGCATACACTTAGACGGTTAGGCGAACCAGTGGATGTTTTTATTTCGGTACTTGTAAGAACCCTAATTCTGAAAATCGTATTCTATATTATGTAATTTATTAGAAATTATGAGCTAAAATATAGAAAATAGAATTTTCTATTGGATCAAACACGCAACCCGTTAAAACACACTTTCGCACGTAAAATAAGGAAATAGCAGCAGCAGCCACCCCGCGCAAACAAACAACAGCAACCGCTCATCACCGCGTATACTTCTCCGCGCGTAAATATCAACAGCAATAGCAAAACCACCGCTTATTTTACCCTGCATAAACTTTTCCTTTCTCTACGCGTTATACCCAAACTATAACCATTAGGAGAAGAAAATATCAGCAGCAGAAGCAAAACTCAACTTTGCTTTGCTTTGCTTTCCTATACGTGTAAGCTTCTCATTTCACCGCTCCTTAACACTATTATTACTAAATACCCCCAACCGCACCCCTAAACCAATAAAAGAAAAACAGCAGTGGCAATAGTTTCTTACCCATTAAGTAAATTCCACTGCCTCCTTATTCCTATATATATCACAACTCTCCTAAAAATCTAATTCCACTTCTTACACCAAAGTTTAAACACTGTTGTGGACAATTGCACTATGCAGAACTTGCTCGGCAAGTATACCTTGCCACAGTACTATTATTTATATTCCATATGAAGCATGATTATGTTTTATTTTATGTATTTGCATTGGACCTTGTTTATGAGACCATCCCAGTATTATGGAGCATTATTTGGTTCATTGGCCGTGACACAGTTGCTACACGATTTGTGAGTCTCATATAGCTCTCGGACTACATATTGGGTTGGCCGCCTGTATGTATAAGCCGTGCATTAGGGATGACTGCTGATAAAAACTTTATATGCTAGAAGACCTGGCAGTTATTTAGAGGATTTATCATGTCATAGATATGGCATGCTTAGAGTATGGGGTGGGGAAAATAATAAGTAAAACATTTGGGCTCCTTTGCACTTTTTCCTGTACGCCCGGATTCTCCACCGGAGAAACGGGTGATGATGACCACTATATATTACTGGCGGCCTCTGCCGTTCAAAAGACGACATGCTTTGAGACTCCTGATTCTCCGAGAGGGTCACGCCAATCCCATATTTTTAGCCAGATAGCCCACTTGGTGGAAAGTTGTTCTCAAACTACATTCACTTAGACGGTTAGGAGACCCATTGGATGTTTATATTTTAATACTTATTGGCATGTTATTATGTATCTTGTTACGTCCCTCTGAGGACCTGGTCCCTTTCCAGATATGGACGAGCAGGAGTACCCACAGGAGTACGGACCGGGATCTGACTCCACTTACCAGGATAAGGAGATCTTACCCTCAGAGTATCTGTGATTTATCGACGGTGTTTAGATAATTTGCTACTTCAGGATAGTCGTTTTTTAGTGGATTTGTTTCCACCCGACTATCAGACTTGATACTTATTTTGGATATCCAGTTATTATTCAGCGTTTATTCCTACTGATTATTTGTGCTGTGGATGAGACGTAGATTTTGTGTGACTTGTTATGACAGTATATTACCACTGATGGATTTACATATTCATATACAGCGTACGTGTGTATATGATTTCCACATATTGGAGTTCGTATACATACGGCTGGGCGTGTTACGTATTCCTAGTCCTACGTATTTTGGGACTGGGGCGTGACATGTTTTTGGTGGTGGCCTATGCAGGTCCTGAATATATTGTCTTGGTTACGTAACTGTACCAAATAAGCCTATGTTTAGGAATAGAGAATAAGGATCTCATCTACACTTGACTAAAACCTTATTCTTCCTTAACTTTACGCCAAAAACCGTTTACCCTAAGTTGACGTAAGAGCCAAATGACTGTCTTGTTGGCGTAAAAAGCCAACTGACTGTCTTGTTGACATAAAAAGCCAAGCTATGATTACCTACTTAATCTGCAGAAGATTACCTATTTTACGCTGTAGTTATGTCTACTTTATGTTACAGTTATAATAACTGCTAACCACTTTCCAATACTGTTCCTAATCCTGCGTAGGACACGACATGTAAGCCACATAGGTAAATACTCCAGCGTAAACCTGATGATACCTGAAACCAGCGTAAATAGCTTGATTAGGCGTATTATCACAGTCTTAGCTTTAGCTTTCTCAGTTATGACCATTAAGAAACCAAATCTCGTGCATTAAATGCAGAGATATGCCTTGAGTCCTGTGTAGAAATAACTTTTTGACTTAGCGTCTGATTTTGTCATTTCTTGAGCGTAAAAACTCATTTCTGACCGAATAGGCTAGGTAGCGTATTCAGAAGCCTTAAACCTTTCTTCCTCATTGGAAGCGTATAAACGATTTTGTATTAAAATATATCACTAAAAACGACAAAACCTGGGTCTCATCATCACAACGTCCTCTCGATCATCGTGCGGTACTTTTGTCAGATGTCAGGATCACTGATTTGACTGACAAATTCGTTCGAGGAAAAAATAAAAAGTTCCTCGAACAACTTTACGCTACAACGTATGTTAGATTTTTACGCACAGAGTTTATGCATCAGACTTTACGCACGGAAACTTTTACGCAGATTTTTCTCAGACAGTTCTAAAGTCCTATTTTACGCAAACAGTTTTGAAGCTCTATTCTGCTGACTTCTTTGAGTCTCTGTTTTTACGCAGACAACTCTAAAAACTTACCTTACGCTTCTCTGCTTTACGCAGATATTTCTGAGACTATGTTTTACGTCGACAAATTTTACATCTCTGTTTGATTCCTGTACTTCTTCTAAACGTTGTGTACATCACCTGCAGAGAGATGGATATGCAGAAGAGATGTACTGTCACCGATGGTGACACCCTGGAGTAAATAATCAGACTCAAGAAGGAACCTCAACGAACCCTAGACTTTCAGGACCAGATGGACAGATTCACAATCCAGTTCCATCTGACTTTCCTGTTCCACCAAATGAGAACCTTCCAGTATCGTCGACACCGCAGGATGGACAGGCACAACTATTCCAATTTCTCCAAATAATGATACAAGAACAGAGACAACAAGCAGCCGAGCAGAGACAAGAATTCCTAGCAGCACTTGACAGGATGGCTGCAAAGACTACTACACTAGCTCAAGTACTAGCTCTAGAACCTCGAGCTAGAGTTGGTTCGGTGAAAGACTTTGTACAGATGGGTTCGAGGCCGTACAAAGGCATTGAGAACCCAGAAGAAACTACCAACTGGATTACTCACACTCGGAAGTTATTAGAAGCATCGCAGCTACCAACAGAGCTGTGGATGACAGGTGTGAGTATGCTTTTAGATGGTAATGCTCATCACTGGTGGGAATCCATGGAGCGCCAGTTGGGCACATACCAAACATGGGAGCAATTCCTAGAGTGCTTTGAAAGGAAGTACTTCCCGGACACCGTCCGAGATGTATTTTATGATCAGTTTCTCCACCTAGACCAAGAAAATTGAACAGTGGACGAGTATGATGCTGAGTTTAGTCGCCTTAGTAAATATGGCGCTACCTTGATACCAGATGACTTGGCCAAAGCTAAAAGATTTCATCGCGGACTGACTCAGGAGCTCCAATACTATACTAGCTCCCAGTCCCGAATCTCTTATGCCGAGTTACTGACAAAAGCCAGATTGCAAGAAACCATCAGCAAGGGAAAAGAAAGTCAGCTGAGGATGCAACAAGGACCGACAAAGACACAACAAGAAGGACCTATTAGACGTCCTTTAACTCAGCAACAGCAGTATCAATACATAGCAGGACCATACCAGATCACAGAGAAGCCTCAATACAATTATTACGGGAGACGCGGGCACATCTTAAGGGACTGTCGGGTCCGTTTGGGACAATGCATGAGATGGGGTTCTGGACAGCATATATTAAAGGACTATCCTATGCAACAAGCATTGACCCTTCCACTACCAGCACAGAGGCTAGCACTTCCAGCACCAAAGCCAACTCAGCAAATGATAAGACCAGGAGCACCTCGACCTCCAGCAGCAGGGGGATTTCAGCGAGGACCACCACTACCAACACAGGAGGATCAATTCATGAAGGCTAGACAGGGACAACCACAGAGGAACGGACAAGCTTTTGCAATGGGAGTAGATGATATAAATCAGGAGATTGATGTCATAGCAGGTATCACTCTTGTTTTTACTTTTCCTGCTACGACATTGTTTGATACAGGAGCCGCCCACTCATTCATATTATCTAGTTTTATTGCGAAACACAACATTACCTCTACACCCTTACCTAGTTGTATTAGAACTCTTACCGGGGGAGGAGTTGTACCTATTAGTAGAATTTGGAGAACATGTCCTATAGTGATACGTGGCAGAGAAATGAATGCCCGACTCTTAGTCCTTCCTATGCCTACTTTTGATATTGTGCTTGGAATAGACTGGCTAAGCAAGTACCACGCTTTCTTCGATTACTTTGGAGGAAGCATTCTTTTCAAGGTACCAGGCCAGCCTGAACTTGAGTTTGCACGAGGATCCACCGAAATCCTTGATGGTATGCAGCTCGCGATGGACGATGTTGTCTATCATCCTATTATTTCAGAATTTCCAGACGTCTTTCCAGAAGAATTACCAGGACTACCCCCAGATAGAGACGTAGAATTCTCAATTGAATTAGCACCGGGAGCAGCACCTATAACATCACATATTTATAGACTAGCAAAGAAGGATATGGATGAACTGAAGAGACAATTAAAAGAACTAGAAGAGAGAGGTTTCATTCGACCAAGTGCATCACCCTGGGGAGCACCAGTATTGTTCGTACCAAAGAAGGATGGATCAGTACGTATGTGCATTGACTATAGAGCCTTGAATGTAGTGACAGTAAAGAATAAATATCCACTGCCACGCATTGATGACCTATTTGATCAACTTAGTGGAGCCAAGATGTTCTTAAAGATAGATTTGAGATCGGGATATCACCAGATAAAAGTACGAAGGGAGGACATTCCGAACAAGATATGGGCACTACGAGTTTCTGGTCATGCCATTTGGATTGACCAATGCTCCAGCTATCTTTATCGACTTAATGAATCGAGTCTTCCATCAGTATTTAGACCAGTTCGTGGTTGTCTTCATAGATGATATACTTATCTATTCAAAGAGCCACGAGGAACACGAGAAGCACCTACGAATTATCCTAGAGACCTTGAGAAGAGAGCAGTTATATGCGAAACTCAGTAAATATGAGTTCTTCTTGGACAAAGTTTCATTTCTTGGACATGTCGTTACAGGAGATGGTATTTCTGTTGATCCAGAAAAGATCTCTGCAGTTGAGACATGGCCTGTTCCTAAATCAGCAGCGGAAGTGAGAAGTTTTCTTGGACTTGTGGGATATTACTGACGGTTCGTGGAGAACTTCTCAAGAATAGCAACACCTATGACTCGGTTGACATGCAAAGATTAAGAGTTCATATGGACCAACGAGTGTCAAGCCACTTTCGAGGAATTGAAGAAGAGACTGACTTCAGCACCAATATTAACTATTCCATCAGGATCAGGAGGCTATGTGATCTACAGTGACGCATCAGGAAAAGGTTTGGGATGCGTATTGATGCAGCATGACAAGGTGATTGCATATGCATCTAGACAATTACGAGTATATAAGAAGAATTATCTAACTCATGACTTGGAACTTGCAGCCGTTGTATTTTCTCTGAAGTTATGGAGACATTACTTATATGGGGAACGAGTGGAAATATATACAGACCACAAAAGTCTCAAGTGTGTCTTCACACAGAAAGAGTTAAATATGAGGCAACATTGATGGCTCGAGTTGATGAAAGATTTTGAGATAAAGCTATATTATCACCCAGGTAAGGCTAACGTTGTAGCAGACGCATTAAGCCGGAAGCCAATAGTTTACTTCTTAACAACACAGAAAGAATTATTGAAGGACTTACAATGTCTTGGCATTGAAGTGATATTACCCGGAGCAGACGGAACACTAGCCAATTTGCAAGTACAATCATCACTAGTAGAAAGAATCAAGACAGCATTGTCTACAGACGCCAGATTCACAGTATTAAAGGAAAGAACAGAGGCCGGAGAGCAAACAGGACTGTGCATTCATAATGATGGGACATTACGATGTGGTGATCGTCTTTATGTTCCAAATAGAGAAATTTGACAGGAGTTGATGCAAGAAGCACATAGTTCAATATATTCTATTCATCCTGGAGGCACCAAGATGTATCGTAACTTACGACAGTATTTTTGGTGGCATGGAATGAAAAGAGAGATAGCTCGTTTTGTAGCTAAATGTTTAATATGTCAGCAAGTAAAGGCGGAGCACCAGAGAATAGCAGAATTATTGCAACCACTCTCGATTCCAGAGTAGAAGTGAGAATATATCACTATGGACTTCGTAACGGGTTTTCCCAAAAGTCCTAGTGGAAGAGATGCGGTATGGGTAATAGTGGACCGACTCACCAAGTCAGCACATTTCTTACCTTTCAGAGCTGGCCAATCTACAGAAGCTTTGGCTGACTTATATATGAGACAGATCGTAAGATTGCACGGCGTACCAGTCAGCATTGTGTCAGACAGAGATTCACGCTTTACATCATATTTTTGGAGAAGCATGCAAGAAAGTCTTGGAACTCGTCTGAAGTTCAGTACATCCTACCACCCACAAACAGATAGGCAGTCAGAACGTACTATTTAGACATTAGAAGATATGTTGAGGACTTGTATGTTAGACTTTGGAGGATTATGGGAGGACCACCTACATTTTGTAGAGTTTTCTTACAACAATAGCTATCAGGCAAGCATCCAGATGGCTCCATTTGAAGCATTGTATGAAAGGAAGTGTAGATCTCCTGTGTATTGGAGTGACGTGGGAGAACGTCAGATTCTGGGACCAGAGTTAGTGGTCAACACCGTTGAGACAGTTAAGAAGATACAAGGACACTTGCGAGCAGCGCAAGACAGGCAGAAATAATGGGCAGACCTTCGTCGACGTCCCTTGGAGTTTAAAGAGGAAGATCATGTCTTCTTAAGAATATCACCTACCAGAGGCAATATTCGATTCGGAGGGCATGGCAAGTTGAGTCCAAGGTATATTGGACCATTTGACGTGCTAGAGAGAGTGGGAGAAGTAGCTTATCGACTTGCACTACCACCTTCACTTGAGGGAGTACATGATGTATTCTATATGTCATAACTCAGGCGATATATGGCATATAGCAGTCATATTCTTGACCATTCAAAAATTACCATTGGGCCAAGCTTGTCATATCAAGAGCAACCCGTGGGAATTCTCGATCATCGAGAGAAAGTATTGAGGAATCAGTCTATTCCCTTGGTCCGGGTAGCATGGAAGCATGGTTCGCCAGGAGAATCTACTTGGGAGCGCGAGGATGACATGCGCCAACATTTTCCGAACCTATTCATTAACCAAGGTATAAATTTACTTATTAAAATATATCTTTTACAAATTTTGACTTTCTACCGTGGCTTAGTTTTAATTTTGAGGATAAAATTTTTATAAGTTGGATAGAATGTAAGAACCCTAATTCTGAAAATTGTATTCTATATTATGTAATTTATTAGAAATTATGAGCTAAAATATAGAAAATAGAATTTCCTATTGAATTAAACCCGTAACCCGTTAAAACACACTTCCGCGCATAAAATAAGGAAATAGCAGCAGCAGCCACCACGCGTAAACAGACAACAGCAACCGCTCATCACCGCGTATACTTCTCCGTGCGTAAATATCAACATCAATAGCAAAACCACCGCTTATTTTACCCCGCGTAAACTTTTCATTTCTCTACGCGTAAAACCCAAACTATAACCATTAGGAGAAGAAAATATCAGCAGCAGAAGCAAAACTTAACTTTGCTTTGCTTTCCTATACGTGTAAGCTTCTTATTTCACCGCTCCTTAACACTATTATTACTAAATACCCCCAACCGCACCACTAAACCAATAAAAGGAAAACAACAGTGGCAACAGTTTCTTACCCATTAAGTAAATTCCACCGCCTCCTTATTCCTATATATATTACAACTCTCCTAAAAATCTAATTCCACTTCTTACACCAAAGTTTAAACACTATTGTGGACAATTGCACTATACAGAACTTGCTCGGCAAGTATACCTTGCCACAATACTATTATTTATATTCCATATGAAGCATGATTATGTTTTATTTTATGTATTTGCATTGGACCTTGTTTACGAGACCACCCTACTATTATGGAGCATTATTTGGTTCATTGGCCGTGACACAGTTGCTACACGATTTGTGAGTCTCATATAGCTCTCGGACTACATATTGGGTTGGCTGCCTATATGTATAAGCCGTGCGTTAGGGATGACTGCTGATAGAAACTTTGTATGCTAGAAGACCTGGCAGTTATTTAGAGAATTTATCATGTCATAGATATGGCATGCTTAGAGCATGGGGTGGGGAGAACAATAAGTAAAACATTTGAGCTCCTT
This sequence comes from Iris macrosiphon, assembly GCA_036927795.1. Taxonomy (NCBI): domain Eukaryota; kingdom Viridiplantae; phylum Streptophyta; class Magnoliopsida; order Asparagales; family Iridaceae; genus Iris; species Iris macrosiphon. Next base: position 268,451,926 of record JAYESA010000004.1, on the reverse strand, counting down.
TGCACTTTTTCCTGTACGCCCGGATTCGCCACCGGAGAAACGAGTGATGATGACCACTATATATTACTGGCGGCCTCTGCCGTTCAAAAGACGACATGCTTTGAGGCTCCTGATTCTCCTAGAGGGTCACGCCAATCCCATATTTTTAGCCAGATAGCCCACTTGGTGGAAAGTTATTCTCAAACTGTATTCACTTAGACGGTTAGGAGACTCATTGGATGTTTATATTTCAGTACTTATTGGCATGTTATTATGTATCTTGTTACGTCCCTCTGAGGACCTGGTCCCTTTCTAGATATGGACTAGCAGGAGTACCCACAGGAGTACGGACCGGGACCTGACTCCACTTACCAGGATGAGAAGATCTTACTCTCAGAGTATCTGTGATTTATCGACGGTGTTTAGATATTTTGCTACTTCAGGATAGTCATTTTGTAGTGGATTTGTTTCCACCCGACTATCAGACTTGATACTCATTTTGGATATCCAGTTATTATTCAGCGTTTATTCCTACCGATTATTTGTGCTGTGGATGAGACGTAGATTTTGTGTGACTTGTTATGACAGTATATTACCACTGATAGATTTGCATATTCATATACAACGTACGTGTGTATATGATTTTCACATATTGGAGTTCGTATACATACGGCTGGGCGTGTTACGTATTTCTAGTCCTACGTATTTTGGGACTGGGGCATGACAATACTTTATTGGCATGTTTATATATATCTTGTTATGTCCCTCTGAGGACCTGGTCCCTTTCCAGATATGGACGAGCAGGAGTACCCACAGGAGTACGGACCTGGACCTGACTCTACATACCAGACTGAGGAGGTCTTACCCTCAGAGTAGCTATGACTTGTTTCCACTGTTTAGAGATTTTGTTGCTACCTCGGGATAGTCATTTTGTAGTGAATTTGTTTCCACCCGATTATCCGACTTACTATACATCTTGGGTATTCAGTGATATTTTCAGCTCTTTATTCCTACTTATTATTTGTGCTGTGGATAAGATATAGATTCTGTATGACTTGTTGTGACAGTATATTACCACTGGTGGATTGCATATTCATATACAGCGTACGTGTGTGTATGATTTCCATATATTGGGGTTCATATACATACGACTGGGCGTGTTACGTATTCCTAGTCCTACGTATTTTGGGACTGGGGTGTGACATTACCTATGAACTTTAATACCTTAGTTAACTCTATCCCATATCCATGTCTTAATATTATTAGGATACCTACTGTAAACTCCCTCGACCTGATTTCAGTAATTTAGGATTAATTTTAGCTAATTAGAATTTCTGTAACTTTTAAAAAATTATTTTGTTTACATATCCTATTGATTGTGCACCTGTACTTCACATAATTAATTAGAGCATTACACTAGCTGTAATTCCCAAACAAAATTCACATACCTGTCCTAGACATGTTAGACTATTTTTCTAATTTTTGTGCAACTCCCAGATGCTTTATTTTGAGCTTCGTTTGAGACGCACAAGTATCGTTACAAAAGTTTGTATTTAATTCCTATTTTATTTCTTGCTCTTTAACCATCTCTGTACCCCTAGAGATTAAGGACCAACAGGCACCAGTTTTGCCCAAACAAAAATACGATAATATTCTACTTTAATTATACTATAATTAGTATATTGACACCGTAGTAAAATTATGGCCCTACCTGCCTCTAAAAAATTATAGAACACCGTGCGCAGTATTTATTAAATAATAAATACGATGACCCGTATCACCAAGAAACCAGGCCCCATCCCTGCTCAGAATCACCCCCACCCCCTCAGGACCCTCCTACAATTTTTCCCTCTCAATTCTGAGCATTTTAGTATTTTCTGGGAACAGGGTAATTTATCAGACAAATTGCGTAATTACGCAAAATGCCTATTTTAGGACCTAATTGCAATTTATGAAATTTCGGGGGTTTTTATGCAAATTTCCAGTGTGAGGTGGCATCACCTCATTGGCTGGTGAATGTGGACCGCACACGTGTCATGTGGGACCCACTTAAATATCTGAAAATATCAGATAAATATCTAATAAAAACAAAATGACCTAAATACCCCTAGACTTCCCCCTAATTACAACCCTGCCACTCCCCCTAACCCTATATAACCCGACCCCCCCCTCTCATTCCCAACTCACTCCACACCCTCTCCGGCCACCCTCAGCCTACCGGACCCCTGCCCAACCCCTCACCACCTCCCTTCCCTCCTCCCCGACCACCGGAGCCCCGCCCTAGCCGGCCGCACCACCGCCGGCAGCCCCTACAAACCAACTCCACCAACACCAATCCCCACAGCCACCACCCCCAAACGCCTCGCCGCCACCTCCTCCACTATTCCAACCAACCCCCTGCCACCCCCGACCACCACAGCCGCCGCCATCACCTCCACAGCGCCCCGACCCCTCTCCCCGACTACACCACCACCCCCATCCCGACCGCCTCCAGCCACCTCCACAGCCACCGTAGACCCCCACCACCACTACCAACCTCTCCGCCACCATCTCCTCCGCCGATCCCCCGCCCTGCACCGCCACCCCCACCGCCACTGACACCGCAGCAGCCTCCGCAAGCCCCGCTGCTGCTGCTGCTGATATCTGCTGCTGCCGTTGCAGCCACCGCCACGGCCAACCGCCGCCTCCTCCGCCGCCGTGCTCCCACCGGCGACGAGCCCAGGACCCCACCGGCCTGACCGGAACAGTACCCCCCCTATTATGTACGTATACGTATTATTTTATGTATACGTATGTGTATATGTATATATATGTATATATTTATATATATTAATATATATATATGTTATTATATATAATTAATTATATATTATTAAATACTAATATACTGTATATACAGTACATATATGTATTTATATATTTTCTGCATTTTCTTTTTTTTATTATTATTTATATATATATTTATATATACATATATGTATATATGTATATATATATATATCTATATATATATATATGTATTTATATATTATCTAAATACTATTATATATATAATATATACTAATATACTATGTATATTATACAGTATATATATAAATATTATATATATATTTACATCTCTCTTTTTCTGTTTTTATTTTATTTTATTTTATTATATATATATATGTATATTATATATGTATATCTATATATTTACTTATATATGTATTACTATATAAATTATATATATGTTATATATATATTATAAATAATTATTATTATTATTAATACAGAATATATATATATATATATATGTATATATATATATATTATTTTATCTTCTTTAAATATATATGTATTTCTTTTTCCTCTTATATATATATATATATCTATATATATGTATATATATATTATTTATAGTATTTATTATATGTATATGTATATTATAACTATATATATATATATATATATATATATATATATATATATATATATATATATATATATATATATATATATATATATATATATATATATATATATATATATATATATATATATGCTTTTCATTTTTTTGTACTATATATACTATATACTATATACTAATATATATGTATATATATATACATATATTTTTAATTTCAGCATTTTCTTCTCTTATATATATATATATATATATATATATATATATATATATATATATATATATATATATATGTAAATATATGTATATCTATATATATATCTATATAAATATATAATACCATAATTTATATATTTATATATATGTATACTTTTCTTTTCTTTTATTTATTATATGTAAATAGATATATATCTAATATATATGTATCTATATATATATATTCCATTTTCTGCACTTTCTCTATCTTTTATATATAAATATATATATGAAAATATATATATCTATATATATATATATATATCTATATATGTATATACTACTTATATATGAATGCACATATATTATATATATATGTATGCCCTTTATTTTTATTTATATATGTATACTACTTATGTATGTATATATATATTTATTCCAGCTTATTTTTATATCTATATGTAGTATATATATATATCTATTATATATGTGCTATATATGCCTAATACTATATATGCTATATCTATATGTATTTATATATACTCTATATATATATTTGAACCATATATATATATATATATATATATATATATATATATATATATATATGTATTATGTGTACATATTTACATAAGAGTATATACTATATAATTATGCCTTTTATTAAATTGGTATTTACAATCCTGTAAACATCTTAAACAGAAAATATCTCCAGCACAGTCAGTGACCCCCTGTCACAAGGACCCTCAGTCTTGACAGTGGGATCAATTGTCCAGCACAGTCAGGAAGTAGGCAAGTATACCTTGCCAAATTACTGTTTAAATTCAAATGCTGTTATATGCTATCTTCTTTCCTGAATTCCATATAACTGTGAGTACCTGAGCTTGCCTCAGGTACAGTCAACAAATACGTTGACACGTAATGTAAATAACTTAGCATTTTACAGACCTACCAACATCTGAGAGGATATCCTCATATCCTTCTAAACCCTATCACGGGAACACGCAACATGGTTGCAATGCATATTGGGATGCGAGCTGCGTATTTGATTAGCTACCAGTACGTGTGACACGCATCACGGATTAGTATTTTGTCAGGAAAACTCAGAAAAAGTATGACTTGGCATTTTAGTTACATTGGGCGGGAAAGATAACTAGTAGACGTATGGGACACCCCCTCCATGAGTCCTTATCCTTCGTACCATGCTCTTCGGAGATGGTCGATTGCAGAGCTACCCGTGTGTCCGGGGGCATATGACACATATATTAGCCAGTCAACACGATTGGTGAATTAAGTCAGCATATGTCAAACCTACACATTTCCATGCGTACTACAAGGTCTTTACTTGCATATTCACTTAGATGGTTAGCACCCTGCTTTTATTTATTTATTCAGTATTTCATACCTGGCATGTTATTTTCCTGTATCTTGTTATGTCCCACTGAGGACCTAGTTCCCTTCCAGATTTAGATGAGGCCTACTATCCCACGGTGTATGGTCCGGGACAGGAGACCAGGCATGCCACCGAGGAAGAACTGGAAGAGACACCATCAGAATCTACCTGATTCTAGGAGATGCTCTCTTAGGCGATGGAGATATTTTGCTAGATAGACAATACCCAGTCTATCTTGTTTTCTGTACTATTATTATATTTTGACAGTGGGTTGTTCCCACAAGTTGTGTAATATGACATTATCAGACTCAGCATTATATATATTTTCAGCACTATTTCCTGACATTTTCTGTGGATGAGATAGACATGCCTGTATTAGATTTGTAGTATTCTAGGACAGCGTAGCACGTTCCTTTGGGACCATCAAATGGATTAAACCCTTAGAAACGTGTCAGCTGGCCAATGCCACGTGACCTAGTTCCTCATATTTTGGGACTGGGGCATGACATGGTTTTAGTGGTGGCCCATGCAGGTCAAGATTATTGCTAGTGGTATGATGACATGCCCAGCAAGCCTGCTATAGGATAGAAATATTAGGTCTCATCCACACTGACTTCATCAAACTTTTTGCATCCTGCTTGATTATCAATTATAAATTTCTTATGCTTTTCTTATTCTATTTTCTTCAGAAAAATGGACATACCCGGTGGACATTCGATTGATGGGGCTGACCCAGCAACAGACCCCTCGTCCGAAGTCCAGGGAATCCCATCCACCCCGAGGGACCCATCCCCGAGGAGGATGTTGGTCTACCCAATGACTCCATACCTTCCTCAGAATCCTGTCCAGACAGGAACACCAGCCCAGCATGAAGGGCAAACCTCCCAGGCAGAAACACCACTGCCACCACCTCCCGCCTTCCCTGCCCAGATGCCTCAACTTGAAGGACAAACACAGATGTTCCAGTTCCTCCAGGCCATGATGCAAACTCAGTGGCAGCAGACTGAAGCCCTGAGACAATCTCAGTGGCAACAGACTGAGGCCTTGAGACAGACATTGATGGCAGCCTTGGAAAGAATGACTGCCCCAGCACCAACACCGGCACCTGTCCAACCAATGGGCACAGTCAAAGGCTTCCGCCAGATGAATCCAAAAACCTTTAAGGGCAGCGAATCCCCAGAGGAGATCTCAGATTGGATCTCCAATACAGAAATGCTGCTGGAAGGCTCGCAACTTACCCCCGATCTATGGATGACCGCCGTAAGAGCTCAACTCTTAGGCAATGCCCATCACTGGTGGGAATCCATAGAACGCAGCGTCGGCAAAGATCAAACTTGGGAACAATTTCTGGAGCACTTCAATGCCAAGTACTTCCCTGCAACAGTTCAAAATGCCTTATACTCCCAGTTTCTGCATTTGGAACAGGGAAACATGACTGTTGACGCCTACGATGCGGAATTCAGCAGATTAAGTCGATTCGGTACCATCTTGATACCGAATGAGCTGGAGAAAGCTAAAAGATTCCACCACGGCCTCACCTGTGAGCTTCAGAGGTATACGACATCACAGTCAAGGATCTCCTACGAGGAGGTTCTTGCAGAAGCGAGGGTACAAGAAGCTATTGGCCGAGGAACGAGACGCTCAAATCCAACCTTCCCGGCCAAAAACCAGCAAGGGACAGGAGGCCCTATCCGTCGTCCACAAAATCAGACGCATCAGACGACGGGGCCCTACCAGAAGAAGGAACTCCCGACTTGTCACTTTTGTGGCAAGAAGGGGCATTATATCAATGATTGTAGAAAGAAGAAGGGACTCTGCCTAATTTGTGGAGCTAGCCAACATATGGCTAGGGACTGCCCGCAACGCAAAGATACAGTTCCTCAGAACGGGCAGAAATCAGGAACGCCTGCCCAAAAGATGCTACCCTCCACATCAGGAGGATATCAGAAGGGACCACCTCTGGCCATTCAGGAGAGCCAGTTCAAGGCCAGACAACAACACGGAGGACAAAGGCATGGACAAGCCTTTGCTTTAGCTGCAGTTGCCGAAGAACCTGAAGGAGAAACCATCGCAGGTACCATTTTAGTTGCATCATTACCTGCAACCGTATTATTTGATTCTGGCGCAACCCTGTCATTCATATCTAGTAGTTTCGTAGCCATGCACAAACTAATCACTTCCCCGCTACCCAAGTGCTGGAAAATTCTAACTGGAGGAGGAATTGTTCTAGTTACCAACATTATTGAAACATGTTCAATAGTTGTTTCTAGTAGAGATCTAAGAGCGCGATTTCTGGTACTCCCAATGCCAAATTTCGACGTCGTCTTAGGCATGGACTGGTTAATCCAGAACAATGCTATCCTAGACTGCCGAAAAGGTAGTATCACCTTTAGACCACCAGGACACCCGGAGTTCGAATACGTACGAGGTACCATCGAGCAAGGAGTAAGCCAGACTCCTGGAGCTTACATGGCGATGGAGATAGAACCCCCAGCACTCATTGCAGAATTCGAAGACGTATTTCCAGAGGAATTGCCAGGCCTACCACCTGACAGAGAAGTAGAGTTCACTATTGAGCTGATACCCGGAGCTGCACCGGTATCCTCAAATGTGTACCGACTGGCAAAGAAGGAGCTTGACGAGCTGAAGCTGCAACTTGAAGAACTGCAAATCAAGGGATTTGTTCGTCCTAGTGCATCACCCTGGGGAGCACCAGTGTTGTTTGTACCAAAGAAGGACGGAACATATCGGATGTGTATTGATTACAGAGCCCTCAACGCTTTGACAATCAAAAACAAGTACCCCTTGCCGCGAATTGACGATATGTTCGACCAACTGACGGGAGCTGTGGTATTCTCAAAAATAGACTTGAGATCTGGCTATCATCAGGTCAAAGTACGGAGAGAAGACATTCCAAAGACAGCATTCAGGACTCGCTATGGTCATTACGAGTTCCTGGTGATGCCGTTTGGACTGACTAATGCACCAGCCGTATTCATGAACCTGATGAACAGAGTCTTCCACCAATATCTGGACCAGTTCGTGGTAGTCTTCATCGACGACATCTTGGTGTATTCAAAAAGCCACGAGGAACACGAAGAGTACTTGAGACTAGTGCTAGAGACGCTGAGACATGAAAGCCTTTATGCTAAACTAAGCAAGTGCGAGTTCTTCCTTGATCGTGTCACTTTTTTGGGACACGTGATTACAGGAGAAGGCATCTCGGTGGACCCAGCAAAGATCTCATCTGTCGAGACATGGCCAACCCCTACCAACGTCTCAGAGGTGAGAAGCTTTCTAGGACTTGCCGGATATTACCGGAGGTTCGTAGAAAACTTTGCAAGAATCGCAGAGCCAATTACCCGTCTTACCCGCAAGGACCAGGAGTTCATCTGGTCTGAGGAATGCCAGACAGCTTTTGATGAATTGAAGAAGCGTCTGACTACTGCCCCCATCTTGACCATACCATCTGGATCCGGAGGTTTCGTCATCTATAGCGATGCATCCGGAAAATGATTGGGTTGTGTCTTAATGCAACATGGGAAGGTTGTAGCTTATGCCTCAAGACAATTGAGAACTCATGAGAAGAACTACCCTACTCACGACTTGGAGCTTGCCGCCGTCATCTTCGCCCTGAAGCTTTGGAGACATTATCTATACGGCGAACGAGTGGAAATATTCACCGATCACAAGAGCCTGAAATATGTCTACACTCAGAAGGACCTGAACCTAAGACAAAGACGATGGCTCGAAGTAATGACAGACTTCGAGATCGATCTGCAGTACCATCCAGGAAAGGCTAATGTAGTGGCTGATGCACTAAGCAGAAGACCATCGGCATTCTTTATGATCACTCAACCAGGTCTGCTGAAAGATCTAGAAAAGTTGGGAATAACGATCATTATGCCAAGAATTGACGGTCAATTATCAAACTACCAGCTACAATCAACATTGGTCGAAAGAATCAAAGCTGCTCTACCAGCAGATGCAAGATTTCAGAGGCTTCGACAAAGAACAGAGGCTGGAATCCAGACAGGATGCTGCATACACGAAGATGGGACGCTAAGATGTGGAGAACGTCTTTATGTTCCAAATGGAGAACTTCGTGAGGAGCTGATGTCAGAAGCTCACAGCTCAACATACTCTATACATCCTGGAGGCACAAAGATGTACAGAGATCTGAGACAATACTACTGGTGGCATGGAATAAAGCGAGAAATAGCACGCTTTGTGGCAAAGTGCCTGGTGTGTCAGCAAGTCAAAGCTGAACATCAAAGATCAGCAGGTCTACTTCAACCCCTCCCAATACCCGAGTGGAAATGGGAACACATTACGATGGACTTTGTTACGGGCTTCCCAAGAAGTCCCAGTGGTCGTAATGCTGTATGGGTGATCGTAGATAGACTCACAAAGGCTGCTCATTTCCTACCTTTCAGAGTCGGACAATCTACCGAAGTCTTGGCAGATATGTACATGAAGGAGATAGTGCGTCTGCATGGAGTACCAGTCAGCATAGTATCTGACAGAGATACGAGATTTACATCGTACTTTTGGCGAAGTATGCAAGAAAGTCTTGGTACCCGCCTTAAGTTCAGCACCTCGTACCACCCGCAAACAGATGGCCAATCAGAACGCATAATCCAGACACTTGAAGATATGCTGAGAGCCTGCATGCTTGATTTCAGCGGATCATGGGAAGATCATTTGCACCTGGTAGAATTTTCCTACAACAATAGCTATCAAGCGAGCATTCAAATGGCTCCCTTTGAAGCATTGTATGGCAGGAAATGTCGTTCTCCAGTATGCTGGAGCGATATTGGCGAAAGACAGATCTTGGGACCAGAACTGGTTGTTCGTACGGTGGAGAAGGTAAAGAAGATACAAGGACACCTACGAGCTGCACAAGACCGACAGAAGCACTGGGCAAATGTTCATCGACGACCTTTAGAATTCCAAGTGGGAGAGCATGTGTTTTTAAAAATCTCACCCACCCGAGGTACTATCAGATTTGGAGGGAGAGGAAAGCTGAGTCCAAGGTACATTGGACCCTTCGATGTACTAGAACGCATCGGAGAAGTTGCCTACAAACTAGCCCTACCTCAGACTTTGGAAGGAGTGCATGACGTCTTCCACGTATCCCAGCTGAGGAGGTACATTCCAGACCCAAGTCATGTACTGAACCATTCAGAGATCACCGTCGGCCCAAGCCTATCGTACCAGGAGGAACCTGTAGAGATCCTAGATCGTAGCGAGAAGGTGTTGCGAGGCCAGACTATCCCTCTAGTTCGTGTTGCATGGAGACATCATGCACCAGGTGAATCAACCTGGGAACGAGAAGAGGATATTCGACAACGTTTTCCCCATCTATTTCCAAACCAGGGTATGTCCTAATATATCAAAACAATATTTCATCTTCATTATATGTCTGTTTTTATTTCGAGGACGAAATATTCTAAGGAGGGTAGATTGTAAACTCCCTCGACCTGATTTCAGTAATTTAGGATTAATTTTAGCTAATTAGAATTTCTGTAACTTTTAAAAAATTATTTTGTTTACATATCCTATTGATTGTGCACCTGTACTTCACATAATTAATTAGAGCATTACACTAGCTGTAATTCCCAAACAAAATTCACATACCTGTCTTAGACATGTTAGACTATTTTTCTAATTTTTGTGCAACTCCCAGATGCTTTATTTTGAGCTTCGTTTGAGACGCACAAGTATCGTTACAAAAGTTTGTATTTAATTCCTATTTTATTTCTTGCTCTTTAACCATCTCTGTACCCCTAGAGATTAAGGACCAACAGGCACCAGTTTTGCCCAAACAAAAATACGATAATATTTTACTTTAATTATACTACAATTAGTATATTGACACCGTAGTAAAATTATGGCCCTACCTGCCTCTAAAAAATTATAGAACACCGTGCGCAGTATTTATTAAATAATAAATACGATGACCCGTATCACCAAGAAACCAGGCCCCATCCCTGCTCAGAATCACCCCCACCCCCTCAGGACCCTCCTACAATTTTTCCCTCTCAATTCTGAGCATTTTAGTATTTTCTGGGAACAGGATAATTTATCAGACAAATTGCGTAATTACGCAAAATGCCTATTTTAGGACCTAATTGCAATTTATGAAATTTCGGGGGTTTTTATGCAAATTTCCAGTGTGAGGTGGCATCACCTCATTGGCTGGTGAATGTGGACCGCACACGTGTCATGTGGGACCCACTTAAATATCTGAAAATATCAGATAAATATCTAATAAAAACAAAATGACCTAAATACCCCTAGACTTCCCCCTAATTACAACCCTGCCACTCCCCCTAACCCTATATAACCCGACCCCCCCCCCCCTCTCATTCCCAACTCACTCCACACCCTCTCCGGCCACCCTCAGCCTACCGGACCCCTGCCCAACCCCTCACCACCTCCCTTTCCTCCTCCCCGACCACCGGAGCCCCGCCCTAGCCGGCCGCACCACCGCCGGCAGCCCCTACAAACCAACTCCACCAACACCAATCCCCACAGCCACCACCACCCGAACCACTTCCACCACCGCCTCCGGCCGTCGTCGACCACCGCCACCACCCCCAAACGCCTCGCCGCCACCTCCTCCTGATGGTCCCACAAGTCATCTAAGGGCCCGAACACCTAACATAAAAATTATTAAAAATCTATTTCTCCTATTTAGACCTAATTACTATAATTTAATTAATAATAAATAAATAAAAGGGTTTATACGATTTTCTAGGAAGGGGGTTTTACATATATCACCACACTCTCAAACCCTAAACCACTTCTTCTTACTACAACTTAACACTGTTGGACATGCACTATACATGACTTTTGCTCGGCAAGTATACCTTGCCATTGAACTGAATTTATATTCCATATGATGCATGCATGTTTATTTCTATTTATTTAGTTCAATTATTGCTATATAAATTGTGCGTCCAAGGAAACTTGGGTGCAACGACGATGTCGTCGTACCATATATTCATTTCTGTAGATTTTGAACCTACTTTATGAGACTACCCCATTATTATGAGCCATTCTATATTTTATTGGCTGTGACACAGTTGTTACACAAATTGTGAGTCTCATATAGATCACGGACTGCGTGACAGGTCTGGCCTCCTGTATGTATAAGCCGTGCGTTAGGGATGACTGCTAATAGAAACTTTGTATGCTAGTAGACCTGGCAGTTATTTAGAGGTTTTATCGTGTCATGGATATGACATGCTTAGAGCATGGGATGGGGAGAACAACAAGTAAGACATTTGGGCTCCTTTGCACTCTCCTTATATGTAACCCGTACGCTCCACCGGAGATACGCGAGATAACTCCTATACTACTTGGTGGCCTCTGTCGTTTAAAAGACGACATGCTTTATAGGCCTCTGATTCTCCAAAGAGAACCATGCCAATCCCATTTATGGCCAGATAGTCCACATGTTGGAAAGTTGTTCTCAAATTGTATTCACTTAGACGGTTAGGCGACCCCTTGGATGTTTATATTTCAGTACTTTATTGGCATGATTATATGTATCTTGTTACGTCCCTCTGAGGACCTGGTCCCTTTCCAGATATGGACGAGCAGGAGTACCCACAGGAGTACAGACCAGGACCTGACTCCACTTACCAGGATGAGGAGATCTTACCCTTAGAGTATATGTGATTTATCGACGGTGTTTAAATATTTTGCTACTTCGGGATAGTCATTTTGTAGTGGATTTGTTTCCACCCGACTATCAGACTTGATACTCATTTTGGATATCCAGTTATTATTCAGCGTTTATTCCTACTGATTATTTGTGCTGTGGATGAGACGTAGATTTTGTGTGACTTGTTATGACAGTATATTACCACTGATGGATATGCATATTCATATACAGCGTACGTGTGTATATAATTTTCACATATTGGAGTTCGTATACATACGACTGGGCATGTTACGTATTCCTAGTCCTACGTATTTTGGGACTGGGACGTGACATGTTTTTAGTGGTGGCCCATGCATGTCCTTGAATATATTGTCTTGGTTACGTAACTGTACCAAGCAAGCCTGCGTATAGGGATAGAGTATAAGGATCTCATCCATACTTGACAGAAACCTCATTCTTCTTTCCCCCACCCTATTTTTTTGTTTACGCCGAAGACCCTTTACCCCTGTTGGCGTAAAAAGCCAACTGACTGTCTTGCTAGCATAAAAAGCCAAGTTATGATTACCTACTTAAGTTACAGAAGATTTTCTATTTTATGCTGTAGTTATGACAAACTTTACGTTGCTATTATAAACAACTGCTAAACCATGTTCCCTTAATCTTTCTAATCTGCGTATAACACATTCACGTAGGTAACTGTCCCTGCGTAAAACTTGATGATTCCTTAATAGTAAGATAACCAGCGTAGAGTAGATGATAAGGATAGTGTGATGAGCGTATTTGGCACAATCTTAGCTTTTCCAGTTGTAACCAGTCAGAACCAAATCTTGTGCATTAAATGCAGAGACATGCCTCGAGCCCTGTGCAAAAAATAGCTTTTGACGTGGCACATGATTTGTTTTATTTTGAGCATAAAACCCATTTCTGTAGGCAGCGTACTCAGAGACTCCATGCGTAAAAATGACTTGTATTAGAAATACCACTAAACGACAACCTGGGTCTTTGTGCAATTCATCATCACAGCCGTCCTCTCGATTATCGTGCAGTATTTTTTTTGGGATATCAGGTTCACCGATTTGACTGACCAACTCATGATGAGTTTCTCGTACAACCTTTACGCCACAACGTATGTTAGATTTTTACGTGCAGATCTTTTACTAAAACTTTACACCGACAGACTTTACGCCAAACTTCCTTGAACTGTGTGTTACGCCGACAGTCTTGAATCTCTATTTTACGCGGATAGTTCTGAATCCTTACTTTATGTTCCTCTGCCTTACGCTGACCACTTTGAACCTCTGTTTTATGCCAACTATTTAGAAGCCCTGTTTACGCAGGGAAAGGATTTCATGTATGTTGGGAGTTTTTGACTGTAAAATACACGGACCATTCCCTAGTATATTTTATATACTTACATCCTGTTTGATTCTTGTACTCCTTTTAAACGTTGTACATCACCTGCAGAAAGATGGAAATGCAGAAGGGATGTACTGTCACAGATGATGATACAACTCCTGGAGTCAATGGTCAGACTCAAGGAGAGACCTCACCAATTCCTAGACTTCCGGAATCAGATGGACAGATTCATAATCCAGTTCCATCTGATATTCCCATTCCACCTAATGGGAACCACATTCCAGTCTTATCGACACCGCAAGATGGTCAGGCACAACTGTTCCAATTCTTCCAGATAATGATACAGGAACAGAGATAACAAGCAACAGAACAAAGACAAGAGTTCCTAGTAGCACTTGAAAGAATGGCTGCAAGGACTACTGTACCAGCTCAAGCACTAGTTCCAGAACCTCGAGCTAGAGTTGGTTCAGTAAAGAACTTTGTACAAATGGGTCCGAGGCCATACAAAGGCATTGAAAGTCCAGAAGAAACTACCAACTGGATTACTCATACTCGGAAGTTATTAGAAGCGTCGCAGCTACCTGCAGACCTATGGATGACAGGTATGAGGACGCATTTAGATGGTAATGCTCATCACTGGTGGGAATCCATGGAGCGCCAGTTGGGCACATACTAGACATGGGAGCAATTCCTAGAGTGCTTTGAAAGAAAGTACTTTTCGGACACCGTCAGAGATGCATTGTACGATTAGTTTCTCCACCTAGAGCAGGGGAACATAACGGTGGACGAATATGATGCTGAGTTTAGTCGCCTCAGTAAATATGGCGTTGCTCTGATACCAGATGACTTGGCCAAAGCCAAGAGATTTCATCGTGGACTGACTCAGGAGCTCCAACACTACACTAGCTCCCAGTCCCGGATCTCTTATGCCGAGTTACTAACAGAAGCCAGATTGCAAGAAACCATCAGTAAAGGAAAGGGAGGTCAGCTGAGGACACAACAAGGACCGGCAAAGACACAATAAGGAGGACCTATCAGACGTCCTTTAGCTCAACAACAGCACTACCAGCACCGAGCAGGACCATACCAGATCCCAGAGAAGCCCTACTGCAATTATTGTGGGAAACGCGGACATATTATGAGGGACTGTCGAACTCGCTTGGGATAATGTATGAGATGTGGTTCCGGACAGTATATGATAAAAGACTGTCCTATGCAACAAACATTGACACTTCCACCGTCAGCACAGAGGCTAGCGCTACCAGCACCAAGGCCAGCTCAGTAAATGTGAGCTCTTTGGACAGAGTTCAATTTTTTTTTGGGCATGTCATTACAAGAGTAGTATAATAACTATAAGTACTGGATGAGTCTTATCTTCTCTATGAACTTGAAATATTTTGTAAACATCTCTCATCATAATCCAGCGTATTTATATTTTCTGAATTACCTTGACTTATGACTGCTGTTACAGCCTAGTTTTGTAAGCTTATTCTTTTATCAAGCTTGTTCATAATATATGTATTAGTGGATGCATACATTGATACATTTTCAGAATTAGTGTATTACGGTCTGATCAACCATAGTGCGCTTGGTTCGCCCTTCGCAATACTACTTTACGTAGGATTAAGATACTTAGTTGACTAGTAGACGAATATACTTGTATTCTATCACTTTTACCTAGAATTCTTTATTATTGTTCTCCGTCTTCCCTCACTTCGGAAAGATGAACCTTCGTGCTTGGTATAAGCTGATATACAGATAGTACTAGAGATTCCCCATAGGCCAATCACATTATCTGATAATTACTCCCCGTAATTGAGGATATACCATAAACGATATATTTTGTGTAATCCTTGAAGATTGAATGATTCGAGGAATAATTTTCTTGGATATATAGCCTTAAGTGATAGATGGGTAAATCCTAAGTGGAGAAAAAATTGCATTTATTACACATGAGGTGAATTCTTTTAAATTGTGATCCAGAGAGATTAAATAGAGAGACCCCTACCCTATTTTAATTTCGAGGATGAAATTTTTATAAGTTGGGTAGAATGTAAGATCCCTAATCCTAAAAATCGTATTTCTCTATTTATTTAATTTATTTATAGTAGTTATGAGCTAAATAGAGAGAATAAATTTTATTTACATCTTTATTTGAGATGTTGTACATTTAGAAGATTTATGGGACCATTATAATTTTTCCTAATTTATTCCATGTAAGAGACCCTTTGGACAGTTGCTAGCTCAACCGTATGCACCAATATAATTCTTAGAATTTCCTGTGAATAGATATGTGTAATATATATATAAATCCTATTGGTTATTGGATATCATAACCACGACTCCTAACCCACTACCCGCTTGCAAAACCGCGTAAAGTAAGGAATCAACTGCAACAACAGCAGTAGCAGTAGCAAACCAATTTTGCTATTTCCTGCTCCGCGCGTAAAGCAAATCTACGCGTAAACTCTTTCCACCGCTTCTTACTTTATCTGCGCGTAAAGAACACCACCCGCCTAGTTCCTCTCTTTACACATAAATCAAACCCAGGCGTAAAACACCACCACCGCCTAAATTCTGCTCCGCGCGTAAAACAAGAACTTCACTGCTTATTTTCTCCTCCGCTCGTGTGGAGAAAATATCAGCAGCAACCCACCGCCTCTTTACCTGTTATTACTAAATAACCCTCAGCCGAACCCTAAAAAAGAATGCTTTCTCCAAAGCAATCGAAGAAAGCGTGGTTCTTGCTCAGCCAGTCCATTCCAAGCACAATATCAAAAGACGGCATAGGAAGGACTAAGAGTTGGGCATTCATCTCTCTGCCACGAATCACTATAGGGCCCGATCTACAAACTCGACTAACTGGTATAACTCCTCCTCCGGTAAGAATTCTAACACAACTAGATAATGGTGTAGAAGCAATATTGTGTTTGGCAATAAAACTAGATGATATGAATGAGTGGGTGGCTCCCGTATCAAATAATGTCACAGCAGGAAAAGTAAAAGCAAGGGTAATACCTGCTATGACATCCACCTCATGATCCAGGTCATCTACCTCCAATGCAAAAGCTCTCCCGTTCCTCTGCGGCTGTCCATGTCCAGTCCTCATATACTGCTCCTCCTGAGTGGGTAGCGGTGGTCCTCTCTGAAATCCTCCTGCTGCTGGGGGTCGAGGTGCTCCCGGTCCAGTCATCTGCTGTGCTGGCTTCGGTGCTGGAAGCGCTAATCTCTGAACTGGCGGCGGAAGTGCCTGCTGCATGGGGCAGTCTTTCACCATGTGCTGTCCAGAGCCACATCTCCTACACTGACCCAAGCGGGTCCGACAATCTCTCTCAACATGTCCGATCCTCCCACAATAATTACATTGGGGTTTTTTCGGAAACCGGTACGGTCCTGCTCGGTGTTGCTGATGCTGTTGTGCCAAGGGGCGTCTGATAGGTCCTCCCTGTTGTGTCCTGGCTGGTCCCTGCTGTATCCTTGCTGATCCTTGTTATGTCCTCAGCTGAGCTCCACTTCCTCTGCTAATGGTTTCCTGAAATCTGGCCTCTGTCAGTAGTTCAGCATAAGAGACTCGGGACTGCGAGCTTGTATAATGTTGTAGCTCCTGGGTCAGTCCTCGATGAAATCTCTTAGCCTTAGCCAAGTCATTTGGTATCAAAGCAGCGCCATATTTGCTGAGTCGACTAAACTCAGTATCATACTCGTCCACGGTTCGGTTCCCTTGCTCCAAGTGAAGAAACTGATCATACAAGGTGTCCCTGACAGTGTCCGGAAAGTACTTTCCCTCGAAGCACTCCAAGAACTGCTCCCATGTCTGGTAAGTACCCAACTGGCGCTCCATGGATTTCCACCAGTGATGGGCATTACCATCTAGAAGCGTCCGTACACCCGTCATCCATAGGTCCGTAGGTAACTGCGATGCCTCCAGTAGCTTCTGTGTGTGAGTGATCCAGCTGGTAGTCTCCTCCGGGCTCTCAGTGCCCTTGTACTGCCTTGCACCCATCTGAACAAAATCCTTTACTGATCCAACCTTAGCTCGAGGTACTGGAGCTAGTATTTGGGCTGGTACAGTAGCATGTGCAGCCATCCTCTCCAGTGCTGCCATAAATTCTTGTCTCTGTTCGGCTGCCTGCTGCCTCTGCTCGGCTGCCTGCTGCCTTTGTTCCTGTATCATCATCTGAAAGAATTGGAACATCTGCGCTTGGCCTTCTTGCGGTACTGGGGCAGGTGGAAGGTTCCCAATAGGTGAAGCGGGAAGGTCAGATGGAACTGGGGTGTGAGTCTGTCCATCTGGCCCCGGAAGCCTAGGAATTGTTGGGGTCCCTCCTTGAGTCTGACCATTGACTCCAGAAGTTACGTCGCCATCAGCGGCAGTACATCCATTCTGCAAATCCATCTCTCTGCAGTTAATGTACGAAACGATTAGAAAAGTACAGGAATCAAACAGGATGCAAGTATTAAATAGGAAGGATGAATTTCAATCAAGCGTGGATGAGATCCTTATACTCTATTCCTATTACGCAGGATTGTTCGGTACAGTTACGTAACCGCGACAATATATTCTCGACCTGCATGGGCCACCACAAAAATATGTCACGCCCCAGTCCAAAAATACGTAGGACTAGGAATACGTAACACGCCAGCCGTATGTATACGAACTCCAATATATGGAAACCATATACACACGTACGCTGTACATGAATATCCAATCCACAGTGGTAAATATATGTCACAACAAGTCACACGCAGTTCTATATCTCATCCACAACACAAATAATAGAATAATGGAAATCAATAAATGAATATCAAAGAAGTAGTCTCAAATAGTAATCTCAAAGTACAATAGTCGGGTGGAAACAAATCCACTGCAAATCGACTATAATAAACTACTAAAGAGAGAAGAGAATAAACTCTAATATAAGAATAAATGTCTAGAAAAGAATAGCAACTAGAATCTCTAAACAGCTGCAATGAATCACATATAATCAGAAGGTAAGATCTCCTCAGGCTGATAGGTAGCATCAGGTCCAGGTCCATACTCCTGCGGGTACTTCTGCTCACCTATATCTGGAAGGGACCAGGTCCTCAGAGGGACGTAACAAGATACAAAAAGCACATGCCAATAAAGTACTGAAAAATGAACATCCATTGGGTCGCCTAACCGTCTAAGTGAATGCAGTTAAGAACACCTTTCCCCATAAGTGAGCTATCTGGCTGAAAACTGGGATTTGGCATGGTTCTCTTTTGAAGATCCAGGGGCCCAAAGGCACGTCGTCTTTTGAACGGCGGAGGCCCGCCAATGTATATATATGGGTCATCACCACCCGTATCTCCAGCGGAGAATCCGGGCGTCACAGAAAAAGTGTAAAGGAGCTCAAATGCGGTACTTGTTGTTCTCCTCACCCCATGCTCTAAGCATGTCATGTCCATGACACGATAAACCTCTAATAACCGCCAGGTCTACTAGCATGCAAAGTTTCTATTGGCAGTTATTGTGGTGGCCCATGCAGGTCGAGAGCATATTGTCTCGGTTACGTTACTGTACCGAACAAGCCGCACATAGGACTAGAGTATAGGATCTCATCCACAATTGACTATGATTCATCTTCCTCCTCTATGTTCTATTCGAACAATTGTATCCTGCTTGATTCCTGTACTTCCCTAATAAGTTCCTTGAGTATATATAGCCTTCTGCTGGAATATAGCAACCCATGTTATTAGGATGATAATTAGAGTAGTACACCTATTAAGAATACAATGAGAATATAGACACACCACTGAGTTTAGAATATCTAGTGAAGCCTAGAATTCCTCATCTCTAGAATTGGTTTACCATTACCCCCTGATGTATCATGCAGACTTGAGATTAGTATAGACACTACTAGAGTTAGTTAGAAGTTTACCATAATGTTTGACCCTAGTATTGAGGAACCCATAGAAAACCAAAAATTGAATATTAGGACTGAACCTAACCTTCGCAGTTAGATAAGTATTGGAGAACTATAAATTTAGATTCTTGTCTTGAGATAAGCAGACAGTTTAGAAAGCCAAGAGTAAGGCATAGAATATTTTCCTAATCATACCTCAAATACAGAGACTAGCATACCCCTTTCCCTTAGAAAACCATGATGCTATCTAGAGCCCTCCATTTAATTTCATATATTGTTCCCCTGTGGCCTTAACGTTCGCTAATCGCGCGACGACTAAGCTATGTTCTTCTTTTCTCCATCTTTCAATTCGTGCCACCTGACGCCTCTAATTATAAGACCAAGTGATTGTATTCTACGATAGGATATATAGTTTGCTATAGTCATAGTTGTAATCTTGAATTTTGAATTGCGTGCCTTGTAGTTAGAACTTGATAGTTGAGTATTCATCTAGATCATAATTTTATAGGTATCCCTTAGTTTTAAATTACGTAGCATATACCCCACCTCGATGCAGGTTAGATCCCTTCCCCCTTAACGGCTAGTAACTCTTCAATCCCTACGATTGACACCTGTTCTATGAGCACTTGACCCTTACCTATATAATGCAATAGGAGACCCTAATAAGAGTTTCTGTTCTATGTACACGTGCAAGGTTATTTTTGTAGGTATCCTTAAGACAATACAATAGTAGTTAAATTATTTTAAGTTGGATAGTATACCTCACCACCTAGTATCACGTAGTCCCTGTGATCCATTGATGAAGTGTAACTGAATGACATAAATTGTATGCTAGAAAAGACGACAGTGTTTATTCAGACGATAGAATTTAGAGGTCCATGTCCCTATTTGGTCGACTAGCGACTTAGACAAGGAATTAGTAGGACAACTGTAGAGATTGTGTAGTCTTTCATTATTATTGCTTATTTTGCTTTTGTTTTTGTGAACTTGAATTGTTATGAACCTTCTTTCATCATAATCTAGCGTATTCATATTTGCTGTGCTACCTTGACTTATGCTGCTATTATAGCCTAGTTTTTGCAAGCTTATTCTTTATCGAGCTTGTTCATAACATATGTATTAGCGGGTCGACACGCTAATACATTTCAGAATCAGTATATTAAGGTCTAGCTAACCTTAGTGCGCTTGATTCGCCCTTCGTAATACTACTTTACGTGGATTGAGATATGTAGTGAGTAGTAGACAAATATACTTGCCCTAGACATGTCTAAGCGTATCGTATCGGCTACATAACTGTACTAATACGAGCATGCGAATACGGATTTACCAAATAGGATTTCAGTCCACAACTGCCTTGACAATTCCCATTGGATTCCTTGAAACGCCTTGATCCCGATACTTCTATTCTATTACCTCACCCTTGAACTCTTTATTATTGATCTCCGTCCTCCCTTAGTTCGGAAAGACGAAACCTTGTGCTTGGTATAAGTTGATACACAGAGAGTACTAGATATACCCCATAGGCCGATCACATATTTGAGGATTATTCTTTTTGTGATTAAGGGCATATCATAGATGATATATTTGGTGTTAAAAACATTGAGGAGTAAATAACATGATTAAATAATTTGGGACATAGCCTTCTTAGATGTATAGCCTTAGATGATAGATGGGTAAATTTTAAGTTGGGTAGCAGTGCATTGTCAACTTGAGAGGAATTTCTTTTAGATTGTGATCAAGTAAGATTAGATTGGGAGATTCAAGTCATTTTTATTTTGAGAAATTTTAAACGAAGGTTAAGATAATAAGGATTTAACGAATTTTAAAATCTTGATATTGTGGACCAAATATTTATACTTTGAGCATGATTTAAATTTTGAATATTGAAGGATGAATCATCGATTTAAAAATTTGAGGATAAATATAGAATTTTAGACTTGAACAATTGGTGAATTAGATTTAAATTTTACAATTTGATGATTTGAATTAAAAGTTCAATTTTGATTGATGGGTCACCTATTTGAAATATTGAGGATGTAAATTGAGTTTAAATATTTGAAGAATACCAAATTCTTAAGTTGAAAAAAGGAATAAGATTTTATTAGAATTGTTATTGTCAAGGTCTAGAGAAGATTATGATAGTTGGAAATTGTAATATAAATTTTGATGTGGAATGTCCTATAGACTTGAGTTAGATTTGGATGTTGAAAAAAAAAAAAAAAATCGAGAAGAGATTACGACAGGTTGAATTTTGATTTAAACAGTGGTTATCTTAATCTTGAAGTGATCGCGATAGATTTGAATAGATTTTGTTAATTAAATTTTTGGAAGAGATTGCGATTGACGTACCTTATGTACGAATGTGAAAGATTTAACAAATTATGCCTTATTTTAATTTCGAGGACAAAATTATTTTAAGTTGGGTAGATTGTAAACCCCCTCACCCAAAATTAGGTTTACTTGGCTTATATAGAAGAATTAGGGCTAGTTTGAACCAATTAGAATTTAGAACACGACATTTATTTAATAATGCAATAATTATGACACGTAGTGCACCTTACCGTTGCTCGATAATTGGAGACCCCATCTTGACCGTTTTGTACAACCCGGATTTTATTAATATTCTACACTGTCCCCTCTACGCCCTGACACTTGTGCCCCGCCTAAATTTGATCCCATGTACTCCTAATTAATTCTAGAACATCGTGCGCGTTTCGATTTAATTAATTAAATTCAATTTTTGCCTTTGCGCAATTTTTCAATTTTTCAATTTTGGGGGGGGGCTTTTATGCAAAAATGCACTGAGGTGTCCCCACCATTGGACAATTCATGAAGAAACTCAATTTTCCCTTCACGTGTATTTTTCCGTAATTTTTGAGATGTACATCGCGCGCACATCGCCCCGTATATCACACCTACCCTTGCAATTAAATAATTAAAATTTATAGCCCAACATCCTCATGTGAGGCCAGGAACTACTCCAAGGATTGTAGACCAAGGCCCAAGCCATAGAGAGTTGACCAAGTCCACATTGCCCTAGGTCAAACCCTCAAACCCAAGTCATATATAAACAACTCTTCTCCTATTCTCTTTATTTTCTCCTTTTCATCAAAACCTAAACCAACTCCAAGCCATCCAGCCGACCTCCTCTCCAACTTCTGTCCATCTCCCCCCCGACCTTACCGAGCACCTCGCCGGAGCCGGAGCTCCGTCCGACCATCCTCTTCCATCTTCTCCCCTCGAGCCTGCCTCCACCCTCTCGGAGGCCGTCACCGCGCTCGCGCTGAGCCCCGGCGACCGCTTCCTCTTCTCCTCGAGCCACAGCAAGCTCGTTAGGGTTTGGGACCACGAAACCCTCAAGTGCATCCGTTCCTGGAAGGGCCACGATGGTCCGGTTATGGGCATGGACTGCCATTCTTTTGGTGGATTGCTTGCCACAGCTGGGGCAGACGAAAGGGTCTGTGTTTGGGATGTCGAGGGTGGATTCTGCACACATTTCTTCAAAAGCCATCAAGGGGTTGTGACAAGCATTACTTTCCATCCAGATCCCAGTCGCTTGATTTTGTTTTCAGGAAGTGATGATGCAAGTGTAAGAGTTTGGAATCTTGAAACTAAAGTGCATTGCGATGCTAGAAAAAAAAACACTTTTCATCAATGACCTCCTTGGCACTATCTGAAGATGGATGGACTTTGCTTAGTGCTGGCAGAGATAAGTGCGGCCTGCGTATATGAGCAGAGAACTTCAGATGCAACTCTTAGCGCAGACAAGGAGGATGTTGGACGAGAATTCATATCAACTATTATATTGCCTTCTGATAAAGGACTACTTGGCGCCACTGCTGACCAGAAATTCTTATTTTATCACCCGGTGAAATCTTTTGAAGGGTCACTTCAGTTGAATTTGTACAGAAGACTTGTCGGGTACAATGAGGAGATTCTTGATATGAAGTTTTTGGATGAGGAGGGACAATATCTTGCGGTAGCCACAAATTTGGAACATGTGGAGTTTATGGTATTGCTTCCATGTCATGCTCCTATGTATTGGCAGGCACACAGATATTGTAGTGTGCTTAGATACATGCATTTCAAGTTCAGGGAGGACATTTGTAGCAAGTGGAAGTAAGGAAAACATTTGAAGGTCACACTTCAAGCGTGTTAAGAGCTTCATTCCTTACTCGTGGAACTCGGTGGTGAAGGCTTGGTCAAAATATGGACTATCAACTCAGATGAGTGCGTTGCTACCTATGATCAACAAGAAGGGAAGGTTTGGGCGCTGGCTATTGGCAATAAGACGGAAATGCTTGCAACTTGTGGTACAGATGGCATTGTTAATTTATGACATGACAACCCTGCTAAATTGGAGCATGAAGCTTTTAGTAGACAAGATGTTGGAGTTGTTCTGCGCGATTTCTGGAGCAGGTTATTGGTACATCGCAGCTTTCTTACCAGGCAAGTATACCTTGCCTTTGTTATACTGTTTAAATTCTGTACATTAGATGCATGTTTATTATCTTAAATTGTGCGCGTCCGAGAGAGACTCGGGTGCAGTCAACGGATACGTTGACGTTAGGATAGTGTCTGGCCTAGTGTCTAGTAGACCCACCTAGAGTCGTGGAGTTATCGGTATGACTCCCAGGCCTTGACACATTTTCGTACACGTGTTGTGAGTCTCATGTAGGGCACGGTCCTGCGTATGTGGTTGGCCACCTGTACGTGTAGGCGTGCGACGGATAGGGTATAACTGCTAATAGTGATGCATGTTAGAAGACTTAGCAGTTATTAGTAGGTGGAGCATAGACTGTCATGATACAATGGCCCGATCCTTGTCCTTGTTTGGTTGTAAGGATGGGCTACTGTTCTAGTGATAGACTATGACGCGTGTTGTGGATACAACATGCTTAGATCATTGGGCGGGGAGGACAACTTGTAGGCGTATGGGACACCCCACTTCCTTTACACTGATGCCACACTCGACGGAGTGATATGGACGATATATACTACACTGATGCCACACTCGACGGAGTGATATGGACGGTATATACTACACAGATGCCACACTCTTCGGGGTGATATGGACGTTATATTATACAGATGCCATGCTCTACGGAGATGGACGTTATCATACTGTGCCCTTCTATGGGGGCATATGTGGCATATACTAGCCAGTTGTCACGATTGGTGAATTACGTCAGCATATGTCTAGCCTACACCTTCCCATATACTCAAGTTGTCCTCAAAGTGCATTTCACTTAGATGGTTAGGTCACCCTTGAGTTTTTACAGTATTTACTTTATGGCATGTGTTTAAGTATTCTTGTTATGTCCCTCTGAGGACCTGGTTCTCTGCCAGGTGTATCTGTTCATGAGTATTGCAGGAGCGCGGATTCGGACTGGTTGCGTACGTTCCGAGGAGTTCTCTTCGAGCCTCATGATTGTTAGAGGATATATTTATATTGTGTGTATCTTGTTTATTCCTCATTCTAGTCCGGTAGTGGATTTGTTTCCATCCGACTACCCTCTTTAGATGCTTTATATTTGAGATCTAGTTATGGTTATTGGTTATGTTCTTTTATATGATTCGGTGGATGAGATTAGATTATACCATATGATTTGTGATGGATTTATACCACTTGTGGATATTGTTATCCATATTACAGCGTACGTGTGTTATGGTTTCCATATATTGGAGTGCCATATTCATACGGCTGGCATGATTACGTATCCTGGTCCTACGTATTTTGGGACTGGGGCGTGACAGTTATCCCTATCCGTCGCACGACCTATACGTACCGGGGGCCAGCCGAGTACGCAAGTCCGTGTCCTACATGTGACTCACACTCGTGTAAGAAATAGTGTCATGGCCAATGAAACATAAATGCCTCATGAAAATGGGGTAGTCTCATAAAGTAGGTCCAATGCATATACATAAGTAAAAATATAGTACGACGACACCGTCGTTGCACCCAAGTTTCCTTGGACGCGCAGTTTATATAACAGTTAAAATAAATGAACTAAATAAGCAGAAAATAAACATGCATGCCTCATATGGAATGTAAAAACAGTACAATGGTAAGGTATACTTGCCTGGCAAGAATCTGTAAAGTGTACGCGCCCAAATGTCAAGGACACTGAACCTGGAACTAAGGACTCCGAACAAACGTCTCCGGATGCTGAAATAAACATCACCAACGTTTCCGGAATGAGCAAAATAGCTAAAAAGCACATCCCTTTCGTCCAATTTGGATACAGGGGCAAAACGGTAATTTCGGACAAAAGTGGGGTCCACGTGTGGCCCACTTTGCACCGAAAAGCGTGTCGAGGGTAACAGTCTCTAAATGGGACAAACTATGGGTCAAACAACTCTAAATGTCAATACGAACCCAACGGTATGTCCAAATTTGGATTCCGATGAGCCGAACAAAATTTGGTCCAAAAAGTCAACTATGGGACCCGCCAATTGGCGATCTGGTCATCCGTCTCAGAAATGCATGAAAATTGGGTCACAAGACCAGCGCGTTACCACGAGTCCAGTGGCGCAAGTTTTGTCGTAATCTGACAATCGTGCACAAAATACTCGCGAGTTCCACAAAAGTGGCGACACGAAATGTGTCCGCGGATACGGTCTGATTCCGGCGCGCACACGCGTCCGAATCAGTCCCCACGAATTTTTACGTGTCCCGTTATGTTGTGTGCACCATTTGGTACACTTGGCACACGGCGGGGCGGTCCCGGTTGGCGGAGCGCGCTCCGTTCTCCAACTTTTGGAAAACCAGAAAAAGTGGGTGCGCACAGTTTTGTGACGAACATAACTATGTCCACAGCAACTATTAGCCTAGGGTTATTATACAGAAAATAAACTAGATCATGTATTCTACAGGTATCAAAAAGAATCATCGGATTCGGATCTCTGTGGTGGGAGATACGAACTCGACAATACGGGTGGTCAATCTGGAATTCTACGATTGCAGAATTCTGCCTGTCCGTCCATTTTGGACGCTGATTTACATCTAGGGGCACACATTTTTCGAGGTTGACTATAAAATAAATACTGGAGAGGGTTGAGGGAAGATCATACCTATGAAAACGGATCGGCGTTTGGTCGAGCGAGTCAACGAAAATTCGTGCCGGAGCGAAGGTGCCTCGAGTGGGAGACTGCGGTTCGCGATGTCGGCGTCGACGGGATGGTTGGATGGCTTGGGGAGGCTTCTCTGGCTGTGGTGACGGCTCTAGATGGGAAGAAGAAGTCTGGAGTTTTAGGTTAGGGTTTTGGAGAGTTTATTATATATATATATGCTATATATTAAGAGAGAGATAGAGAGAGGGATCCGCGGGTGAATAGTCAATAGGGCGCTGAAGGGGTCAATCTCACGCAGGCTAATGCGGGTTATGCAAGCTGAAGAGTCAAAAGGGGCGGTCATGGAAATTATGCTGAAGGGGTGCTAAAGTGGGGAGGAAAGTTAGGTTGCAGCAATTGGATTCCTAAGTACTAAGTAGTAATAATAATATTATTATTATATTAGTTAATTAGTAAATTCTTATTTTCTTTTCTTTTCTTTTCTTTCCTTTCTTTATTTATAAGATATATATACATATATATATATATTTGTATATACATATATATTATATATATACTCATAAGAAAGTTTATAGAATAGGGTATTGCACATCGTTAGGCTAGCAACTGCTCAAGGGGTCTCCTACATGGAATAAATTCCGAAAAATTTCTGATGGTCCCACAAGTCATCTAAGGGCCCGAACACCTAATATAAAAATTATTAAAAATCTATTTCTCCTATTTAGACCTAATTACTACAATTTAATTAATAATAAATAAATAAAAGGGTTTATACGATTTTCTAGGAAGGAGGTTTTACATTCTACCCAACTTGTAAACATTTCGTCCTCGAAATTAAAATTAAGCCACGATAGAATGCAAGAATGTTATAAGATATAGTTTAACAATGTAAATTCATACCTTGGTCTGCGAATAGGTTCGGAAAACGCTTGTGCATGTCGTCATCGCGCTCCCAAGTTGATTCTCCTGGTGCGCCATGCCTCCATGCTACACGAACCAAGGGAATAGACTGGTTCCTCAATACCTTCTCTCGACGATCAAGGATTCCCACAGGTTGCTCTTGGTAAGACAAGCTCGGCCCAATGGTGATCTCTGAATGGTCGAGAACATGACTGCTGTCTGCCACATATCGCCTGAGCTGCGACACATGAAATACGTCATGTACTCCCTCCAGTGAAGGTGGTAGCGCAAGTCGATATGCCACCTCTCCAACTCTCTCGAGCACGTCAAATGGTCCAATATACCTTGGACTCAACTTGCCGCGCCCTCCGAATCGGATGGTGTCTCTGGTCGGTGATATCCTCAAGAAGACGTGATCGCCCTCTTTGAACTCCAAGGGACGACGGTGAAGGTCTGCCCATTGCTTCTGCCTGTCTTGCGCTGCTCGCAAGTGTCCCTGAATCTTCTTGACTGTCTCTACGGTGTTGACCACCAACTCGGGTCCCAGAATCTGACGTTCTCCCACGTCACTCCAACACACAGGAGACCTACATTTTCTTCCATACAATGCTTCAAACGGAGCCATCTGAATACTCGCTTGATAGCTATTGTTGTAAGAAAACTCTACAAGATGTAGGTGGTCCTCCCATGATCCTCCGAAGTCTAACATGCAAGCCTTCAACATGTCCTCCAAGGTCTGAATAGTACGCTCCGACTGCCCATCTGTCTGCGGGTGGTAAGATGTACTGAATTTCAGACGAGTACCAAGACTCTCTTGCATGCTTCTCCAAAAGTGCGATGTGAAGCGCGAATCTCTGTCTGATACAATACTGGCTGGTATGCCGTGCAATCTCACAATCTGTCTCATATATAAATCAGCTAAAGCTTCTGTAGACTGACCCACTCTGAAAGGTATAAAATGGGCTGACTTGGTGAGTCGGTCCACTATTACCCATACTGCATCTCTCCCACTTGGACTCTTGGGAAAACCCGTGACGAAGTCCATAGTGATATGCTCCCACTTCCACTCTGGAATCGGAAGTGGTTGCAATAATCCTGCTGTCCTCTGATGCTCCGCCTTCACTTGTTGACATACCAGACATTTAGCTACAAAGTGAGCTATCTCTCTCTTCATCCCATGCCACCAAAAATGCTGTCGTAAGTCACGATACATCTTGGTGCCTCCAGGATGAATAGAATAGATAGAACTATGAGCCTCTGCCATCAGCTCCTGTCGAATCTCTCCATTTGGAACATAAAGATGATCACCACATCGTAATGTCCCATCCTCATGAATGCGCAATCCGGTCTGTTCTCCGGCCTCTGTCCTTTCTTTTAGTCTCCTGAATCTGGCATCTGTAGGCAAAGCTGCCTTAATCCTCTCTACCAATGATGATTGTACTTACAAGTTGGCTAGTGTCCCATCTGCTCCGGGTAGTATCACTTCAATGCCAAGCTCTTGCAAGTCCTCCAAAAGTTCCCTCTGTGCTGTCAAGAAGTAAACTGCTGGCTTCCGGCTTAACGCGTCTGCTACCACGTTAGCCTTGCCTGGATGATAATGAAGCTCTATCTCAAAATCTTTCATCAACTCGAGCCATGGACGTTGCCTCATATTTAACTCCTTCTGCGTGAAGACGTACTTGAGGCTTTTGTGGTCTGTATAGATTTCCACTCGTTCCCCATATAAGTAATGTCTCCATAGCTTCAGAGCAAATACAACGGCGGCAAGTTCCAAGTCATGAGTTGGATAATTCTTCTCATGCACTCGTAACTGCCTAGATGCATATGCAATCACCTTGCCATGCTGCATCAATACGCATCATAAGCCTTTCCCTGATGCGTCACTGTAGATCACATATCCTCCTGATCCTGACGGAATCGCCAATACTGGTGCTGTAGTCAGTCGCTTCTTCAACTCTTCAAAGGCTGCTTGACACTCGTCAGTCCATATAAATTCCTGATCTTTACAAGTCAGACGAGTCATAGGTGCCGCTATCCTTGAGAAGTTTTCCACGAACCGTCGGTAATATCCCACAAGTCCAAGGAAACTCCTCACATCTGCTGCTGATTTAGGAACAGGCCATGTCTCAACTGCTGAGATCTTCTCTGGATCAACAGAAATGCCATCTCCTGTAATAACATGTCCAAGAAATGAAACTCTGTCCAAGAAGAACTCACATTTGCTGAGTTTAGCATATAACTGCTCTCCCCTCAAAGTCTCTAAAACAATCCGCAGATGCTCCTCGTGCTCCTCGTGGCTCTTCGAATAGACAAGTATATCATCTATGAAGACGACCACGAACTGGTCCAAGTACTGGTGGAAGACTCGATTCATCAAGTCCATGAAGATCGCTGGAGCATTGGTCAATCCAAATGGCATGACCAAA
The DNA here is from genome assembly GCA_036927795.1 of Iris macrosiphon. Classification (NCBI taxonomy): domain Eukaryota; kingdom Viridiplantae; phylum Streptophyta; class Magnoliopsida; order Asparagales; family Iridaceae; genus Iris; species Iris macrosiphon. The sequence goes on along the minus strand of JAYESA010000004.1, from coordinate 268,421,637 downwards.
AACTCGTAGTGTCCATATCTTGTTCTAAATGCGGTCTTCGGAATGTCCTGCTTTCGTACCTTCACTTGGTGATATCCCGATCTCAAATCTATCTTCGAGAATACCTTAGCTCCACTGAGTTGATCAAACAGGTCATCAATGCGTGGCAATAGATATTTGTTCTTCACTGTCACGGCATTCAAGGCCCTGTAATCAATGCACATACGCACTGACCCATCCTTCTTGGGTACAAACAACACTGGTGCTCCCCAGGGTGATGCACTCGGTCGGATGAAACCTTTCTCTTCTAGCTCTTTTAACTGTGCCTTCAGCTCGTCCATCTCCTTCTTCGCCAGTCTGTAAACATGCGATGCTATAGGTGCTGATCCGGGTGCTAGTTCAATTGAAAACTCTACGTCTCGGTCTGGGGGTAGTCCTGGCAAATCCTCTGGAAAGACGTCTAGAAATTCTGAAATAATAGGGTGATAGACAACATCGTCCATTGCGAGCTGCATACCATCAAGGATTTCTGTGGATCCTCGGGCAAACTCAAGTTAAGGCTGGCCTGGTACCTTAAAAAGAATGCTTCCTCCAAAGCAATCGAAGAAAGCGTGGTTCTTGCTCAGCCAGTCCATTCCAAGCACAATATCAAAAGACGGCATAGGAAGGACTAAGAGTTGGGCATTCATCTCTCTGCCACGAATCACTATAGGGCCCGATCTACAAACTCGACTAACTGGTACAACTCCTCCTCCGGTAAGAATTCTAACACAACTAGATAATGGTGTAGAAGCAATATTATGTTTGGCAATAAAACTAGATGATATGAATGAGTGGGTGGCTCCCGTATCAAATAATGTCACAGCAGAAAAAGTAAAAGCAAAGGTAATACCTGCTATGACATCCACCTCATGATCCAGGTCATCTACCTCCAATGCAAAAGCTCTCCCGTTCCTCTGCGGCTGTCCATGTCCAGTCCTCATATACTGCTCCTCCTGAGTGGGTAGCGGTGGTCCTCTCTGAAATCCTCCTGCTGCTGGGGGTCGAGGTGCTCCCGGTCCAGTCATCTGCTGTGCTGGCTTCGGTGCTGGAAGCGCTAATCTCTGAACTGGCGGCGGAAGTGCCTGCTGCATGGGGCAGTCTTTCACCATGTGCTGTCCAAAGCCACATCTCCTACACTGACCCAAGCGGGTCCGACAATCTCTCTCAACATGTCCGATCCTCCCACAATAATTACATTGGGGTTTTTCCGGAATCCGATACGGTCCTGCTCGGTGTTGCTGATGCTGTTGTGCCAAGGGGCGTCTGATAGGTCCTCCCTGTTGTGTCCTGGCTGGTCCCTGCTGTATCCTTGCTGATCCTTATTGTGTCCTCAGCTGAGCTCCCCTTCCTCTGCTAATGGTTTCCTGAAATCTGGCCTCTGTCAGTAGTTCAGCATAAGAGACTCGGGACTGCGAGCTTGTATAATGTTGTAGCTCCTGGGTCAGTCCTCGATGAAATCTCTTAGCCTTAGCCAAGTCATTTGGTATCAAAGCAGCGCCATATTTGCTGAGTCGACTAAACTCAGCATCATACTCGTCCACGATTCGGTTCCCTTGCTCCAAGTGAAGAAACTGATCATACAAGGTGTCCCTGACAGTGTCCGAAAAGTACTTTCCCTCGAAGCACTCCAAGACTGCTCCCATGTCTGGTAAGTACCCAACTGGCGCTCCATGGATTCCCACCAGTGATGGGCATTACCATCTAGAAGCGTCCGTACACCCGTCATCCATAGGTCCGTAGGTAACTGCGATGCCTCCAGTAGCTTCTGTGTGTGAGTGATCCAGCTGGTAGTCTCCTCCGGGCTCTCAGTGCCCTTATACTGCCTTGCACCCATCTGAACAAAATCCTTTACTGATCCGACCTTAGCTCGAGGTACTGGAGCTAGTGTTTGGGCTGGTACAGTAGCATGTGCAGCCATCCTCTCCAGTGCTGCCATAAATTCTTGTCTCTGTTCGGCTGCCTGCTGCCTCTGCTCGGCTGCCTGCTGCCTTTGTTCCTGTATCATCATCTGAAAGAATTGGAACATCTGCACTTGGCCATCTTGCGGTACTGGGGCAGGTGGAAGGTTCCCAATAGGTGAAGCGGGAAGGTCAGATGGAACTGGGGTGTGAGTCTGTCCATCTGGCCCCGGAAGCCTAGGAATTGTTGGGGTCCCTCCTTGAGTCTGACCATTGACTCCAGAAGTTGCGTCGCCATCAGCGGCAGTACATCCATTCTGCAAATCCATCTCTCTGCAGTTGATGTACGAAACGATTAGAAAAGTACAGGAATCAAACAGGATGCAAGTATTAAATAGGAAGGATGAATTTTAATCAAGCGTGGATGAGATCCTTATACTCTATTCCTATTACGCAGGCTTGTTCGGTACAGTTACGTAACCGTGATAATATATTCTCGACCTGCATGGGCCACCACAAAAATATGTCACGCCCCAGTCCCAAAATACATAGGACTAGGAATACGTAACACGCCAGCCGTATGTATACGAACTCCAATATATGGAAACTATATACACACGTACGCTGTACATGAATATCCAATCCACAGTGGTAAATATATGTCACAACAAGTCACACGCAGTTCTATATCTCATCCACAACACAAATAATAGAATAATGGAAATCAATAAATGAATATCAAAGAAGTAGTCTCAAATAGTAATCTCAAAGTGCAATAGTCGGGTGGAAACAAATCCACTGCAAATCGACTATAATAAACTACTAAAGAGAGAAGAGAATAAACTCTAATATAAGAATAAATGTCTAGAAAAGAATAGCAACTAGAATCTCTAAACAGCTGCAATGAATCACATATAATCAGAAGGTAAGATCTCCTCAGGCTGATAGGTAGCATCAGGTCCAGGTCCATACTCCTGCGGGTACTCCTGCTCACCTATATCTGGAAGGGACCAGGTCCTCAGAGGGACGTAACAAGATACAAAAAGTACATGCCAATAAAGTACTAAAAAATGAACATCCATTGGGTCGCCTAACCGTCTAAGTGAATGCAGTTAAGAACACCTTTCCCCACAAGTGAGCTATCTGGCTGAAAACTGGGATTTGGCATGGTTCTCTTTTGAAGATCCAGGGGCCCAAAGGCACGTCGTCTTTTGAACGGCGGAGGCCCGCCAATGTATATATATGGGTCATCACCACCCGTATCTCCAGCGGAGAATCCGGGCGTCACAGAAAAAGTGTAAAGGAGCTCAAATGCGGTACTTGTTGTTCTCCCCACCCCATGCTCTAAGCATGTCATGTCCATGACACGATAAACCTCTAATAACCGCCAGGTCTACTAGCATGCAAAGTTTCTATTGGCAGTTATCCCTATCCGTCGCACGACCTATACGTACCGGGGGCCAGCCGAGTACGCAAGTCCGTGTCCTACATGTGACTCACACTCGTGTAAGAAATAGTGTCATGGCCAATGAAACATAAATGCCTCATGAAAATGGGGTAGTCTCATAAAGTAGGTCCAATGCATATACATAAGTAAAAACATAGTACGACGACACCGTCGTTGCACCCAAGTTTCCTTGGACGCGCAGTTTATATAACAGTTAAAATAAATGAACTAAATAAGCAGAAAATAAACATGCATGCCTCATATGGAATGTAAAAACAGTGCAATGGCAAGGTATACTTGCCTGGCAAGAATCTGTAAAGTGTACGCGCCCAAATGTCAAGGACACTGAACCTGGAACTAAGGACTCCGAACAAACGTCTCCGGATGCTGAAATAAATATCACCAACGTTTCCGGAATGAGCAAAATAGCTAAAAAGCACATCCCTTTCGTCCAATTTGGACACAGGGGCAAAACGGTAATTTTGGACAAAAGTGGGGTCCACGTGTGACCCACTTTGCACCGAAAAGTGTGCCGAGGGTAACAGTCTCTAAATGGGACAAACTATGGGTCAAACAACTCTAAATGTTAATACGAACCCAACGGTATATCCAAATTTGGATTCCGATGAGCCGAACAAAATTTGGTCCAAAAAGTCAACTGTGGGACCCGCCAATTGGCGATCTGGTCAACCGTCTCAGAAATGCGTGAAAATTGGGTCACAGGACCAGCGCGTTACCACGAGTCCAGTGGCGTAAGTTTCGTCGCAATCTGACAATCGTGCACAAAATACTCGCGAGTTCCACAAAAGTGGCGACACGAAATGTGTCCGCGGATACGGTCTGATTCCGGCGCGCACACGCGTCCGAATCAGTCCCCACGAATTTTCACGTGTCCCGTTATGCTGTGTGCACCATTTGATACACTTGGCACACGGCGGGGCGTTCCCGGTTGGCGGGGCGCGCTCTGTTCTCCAACTTTTGGAAAACCGAAAAAAGTGGGTGCGCACAGTTTTGTGACGAACATAACTATGTCCACAGCAACTATTAGCCTAGGGTTATTATACAGAAAATAAACTAGATCATGTATTCTACAGGTATCAAAAAGAATCATCGGATTCGGATCTCTGTGGTGGGAGATACGAACTCGACAATACGGGTGGTCAATCTGGAATTCTGCGATTGCAGAATTCTGCCTGTCCGTCCATTTTGGACGCTGATTTACACCTAGGGGCACACATTTTCCGAGGTTGACTATAAAACAAATACTGGAGAGGGTTGAGGGAAGATCATACCTATGAAAATGGATCAGCGTTTGGTCGAGCGAGTCAACGGAAATTCATACCGGAGCGAAGGTGCCTCGAGTGGGAGACTGCGGTTCGCGATGTCGGCGTCGACGGGATGGTTGGATGGCTTGGGGAGGCTTCTCTGGCTGTGGTGATGGCTCTAGATGGGAAGAAGAAGTCTGGAGTTTTAGGTTAGGGTTTTGGAGAGTTTATTATATATATATATGCTATATATTAAGAGAGAGAGAGAGAGAGGGATCCGCGGGTGAATAGTCAATAGGGCGCTGAAGGGGTCAATCTCACGCAGGCTAATGCGGGTTATGCAAGCTGAAGAGTCAAAAGGGGCGGTCATGGAAATTATGCTGAAGGGGTGCTAAAGTGGGGAGGAAAGTTAGGTTGCAGCAATTGGATTCCTAAGTACTAAGTAGTAATAATAATATTATTATTATATTAGTTAATTAGTAAATTCTTATTTTCTTTTCTTTTCTTTTCTTTCTTTATTTATAAGATATATATACATATATATATATATATATATATATATTTGTATATACATATATATTATATATATACTCATAAGAAAGTTTATAGAATAGGGTATTGCACATCGTTAGGCTAGCAACTGCTCAAGGGGTCTCCTACATGGAATAAATTTCGAAAAATTCCTGATGGTCCCACAAGTCATCTAAGGGCCCGAACACCTAATATAAAAATTATTAAAAATCTATTTCTCCTATTTAGACCTAATTACTATAATTTAATTAATAATAAATAAATAAAAGGGTTTATACGATTTTCTAGGAAGGGGGTTTTACATATATCACCACACTCTCAAACCCTAAACCACTTCTTCTTACTACAACTTAATACTGTTGGACATGCACTATACATGACTTTTGCTCGACAAGTATACCTTGCCATTGAACTGAATTTACATTCCATATGATGCATGCATGTTTATTTCTGTTTATTTAGTTCAATTATTGCTATATAAATTGTGCGTCCAAGGAAACTTGGGTGCAACGACGATGTCGTCGTACCATATGTTCATTTCTGTAGATTTTGAACCTACTTTATGAGACTACCCCATTATTATGAGCCATTCTATGTTTCATTGGCTGTGACACAGTTGTTACACGAATTGTGAGTCTCATATAGATCACGGACTGTGTGACAGGTCTGGCCTCCTGTATGTATAAGCCGTGCATTAGGAATAACTGCTGATAGAAATTTTGTATGCTAGTAGACCTGGCAGTTATTTAGAGGTTTTATCGTGTCATGGATATGGCATGCTTAGAGCATGGGATGGGGAGAACAACAAGTAAGACATTTGGGCTCCTTTGCACTCTCCTTATATGTAACCCGTACGCTCCACCGGAGATACGCGAGATAACCCCTATACTACTTGGTGGCCTCTGTCGTTTAAAAGACGACATGCTTTATAGGCCTCTGATTCTCCAAAGAGAACCATGCCAATCCCATTTATGGCAGATAGTCCACATGTTGGAAAGTTGTTCTCAAATTGCATTCACTTAGACGGTTAGGCGACCCCTTGGATGTTTATATTTCAGTACTTTATTGGCATGATTATATGTATCTTATTACGTCCCTCTGAGGACCTGGTCCCTTTCCAGATATGGACAAGCAGGAGTACCCACAGAAGTACGGACCGGGATCTGACTCCACTTACCAGGATAAGGAGATCTTACCCTCAGAGTATCTGTGATTTATCGACGGTGTTTAGATATTTTGCTACTTCGGGATAGTCGTTTTGTAGTGCATTTATTTCCACCCGACTATCAGACTTGATACTCATTTTGGATATCCAGTTATTATTCAACGTTTATTCCTACTGATTATTTGTGCTGTGGATGAGATGTAGATTTTGTGTGACTTGTTATGACAATATATTACCACTGACGGATATGCATATTCATATACAGCGTACGTGTGTATATGATTTCCACATATTGGAGTTCGTATACATACGGCTGGGCATGTTACGTATTCCTAGTCCTACGTATTTTGGGATTGGGGCGTGACAATACCCCGAGGTACGGTCACGGCTGTCAAGATATATGAGGGTTTACTTTACAATCCCATAGTCATTCTTGGGTCAAGAGTCCTAATTGTCTCAATCTCAAGCAAGCAACAAGTTACAAGAAGTATAATCACCAAACATATAATAGTAAGGCATCTTAAATTATACATACATGGATGATCATGAAGCTAGTTACCAAAATGAAGAACTACCAGTGTCACGCCCCAGTCCCAAAATATCGAGGGACTAGACACGTGGCAATGGCCAGCAGCACACACCGATGGACAAACCCAATTTAATGGATCCACCGGGGCGTACTTAAGCTGTAATACAACAATAAGGGAACAAAATACTAATCTCATCCACAGAATGAATATATCAATATCAACAAAAGGAACAATATCAACATCAAATCACAAGTAAATAAATCGGGGATCAACCCGATAATAAGTCTGATACAATAGTCAAGATACAGAAATAAAGATAACAATAGCAAATACTGAGTATGGATAAAGCATATACTCAGAAGATATCATCGCGTATCACCTCGTCTTCTGGATCTGGTACTGCTCATGTTCCTACTTCTGCTCCTGCTAATGCTCATGTCACGTATACCTCGGGATCGATCTCGTCTGCTAATCCTGGGGACATAATCCGGATCCAGGTCCTCAGGGGACATAGCAAGGTACAGATAATACAAGCCAAAATAAATGCAGTGCAAAAATAAATAAAATAATAGGGTAAACTATATAACCAGCTAAGTGATATGCAAGATGAGAGCATCACTAGAACTCAGGCTAAAACCACTACAAGCTCTGTGTCGGGGAGCCGGTAGCAGTGATATCATGTGGTTGTCTAGCTCAGAGAGAGACTAAGACGCCGGCATAATATAATAAATATGTAGCCTGTGTGTCTCTCCCCACCCAATGTAATCATACGTCTCATGTCCACAATATCTCATGTCCATGCCACGCAGGATCATAACTAATGCATCCAGTCATATAATATCTAAGCAAAAGAATATGTCATGAAACCTGTAACCTATACAGAATCACCATAAATATCTCAGGAAGATTCTGTCTCACGAATAGTGTCAGGTGTCCTGGGTTATGATGTACTTGATAAGACAAGTACGAGAATGCAAAGGGTCACGATATCCACTTCTAGGTGACGTTACACAACTCCGCGTACGGTGTTGGCACCCGAATATTATTCGGACGCTAAGTAAAGTCACACGGTCCTAGGTTAAGCATGTACAATAGTATAAAAATAAGTCAAGGAAATAAGTAACAAAACTGCAATGTTGGCAAGGCACACTTGCATGGGGTTCTGGCTCCAACCGTAGCTGACTTCAGTGGAAATTGCAGGTACTCCTCCGGTTGCTGAAATAAACATCACCATCAGATTCAAAAAATATCAAATAGCTAGAAACGCCTGTCCTTGAGTCCAATTTGGACACAGGGGCAAAAATGACAGTTTCTGGTCAAAGCGGGGTCCACATGTGGCCCACTTCGCACCAAAAAATGTGTTAGAAACAAAGGTCTCCAAATTTGTCTAACTTAGTGTCAACAAGTCCAGAACGATGATACCAATCCAACGGAACTTCCAGAATTGGATTCCGGTGAGCCGATCACAAAATCGCCCGTCAAGTAGAGCCGTGGGGCCCACGATACACGATTTTGTCAACGTTCTCAGAATCGAACCAAACCTGGGTCACAAGACCAGTGTATTGCTATGAGTCCGATGGTGCAAGTTTCGTTTCGATCCGACTTGTGTACACAAAGTTACAACGAGATACAGAACAGGCCGATACGGGGCGTTGTCGGCAGATACGCGTTGATTCCGGTGTGCACGCACATCCAAATCAACTTCTGCAAAATCCCGCACGTCCGTATCAACAGTGCGCACCTTTTGGTGAAGATCCCACGCGACCAAGTCATCCCGTTTGGCGGGGCGCACTCAGTTCCGGGGGAAAATGGGGTATTATTTTTCCTGTTTTTGGGTCGCGGTTTGCGATCGCCACATGACGCGACACACCGAGCGGGTTGCACGGGCATCGAGAGGGTCACGCAGGGTTCGCTTCACAACAGACGGAACGAAAAATGGGGCAACGAGGAGAGAGAAAATACTACCTGAACAGGGCTCTGCGAAAATTGAATTTCTCGTGTCCGCGAGGCGACACGACACACCGACACAGTACAGTGTCCTGTGTCCGGGCAAGGGTTCGATTGTCGGCGACGGCGGAGCTTGCCGGAGCTTCACCGGGGCTGCACGGCTGCGGAGACGACTCGGCTGCTGCGGGGAGTGGCATGGCGGCTGGTCGAGGCGGCTGCTGCTGCGGAGGGTCGGGGGAAGCTCGCCGGAGCTGCTCGAGCAAGGCGACGGGCTCAGGCGCTGCGGGGGGGGGGACGGCGAGGTCGGGGAGAGAGACGGAGGCGCTGGGAGAGGGCTGAGGGTGAGGCACGGCGAGGTCGGGGTTGGCGTCGAGGCGGTCGGGGCTCGACGGGGACGACGGTGGCGGGAAACGGTGGTCGAGGGGGCGGGTTCCAGGACGGGGAGGGGTTTATATAGAGGTGAGAGGAAGAAGGAGGAACGGCGGCCGTTGCTGGCAGGGGAGGCAGTTACGGAGGCGAAGCGGCGGCTGGGAGGCGAGGCGCCACGGCGGGTCGGCCGGCGGAGACGAAGCGACGTCGGGGAAAACGGGGGTTGGGGGTGCACTGTAGCACGGGTCGGGTAGGCGGGTCGGGTCGGGTTGGATGACGGGCCCGGATCCGACCCAATAAGGATTGGGTTGGGTTTAGCTAAACCGGTCCGGTTTGGGTTGGTTTGGTTCAATTGAACCGGGTTTTATTTCAGGGTTTAATTAGGGTTTAATTTAATTAGTTTTTAGGGTTTTAAAAATGCTTACGGGGTCCAATAAATTCCCAGAAAATTATCCTATGTCTAATTTTTTATTTTACACTAGAAAATATTATTTTCATAATATTTTAATATTAATTAACATCATTTAAAAATCATTTAATTATAAAATACCTTAGTTTTAATTACAAAAAATTCCTAAAAAATTCTAGAAAATCGTAAAAAATCCATTTTAAAAATCCTAAAAAATCAGGGGGTTTACAACTAGAGTACAATATTACACATCAGCTCTAGCTATAGTCTAAAATATACTTTACATGTAGGCCCACAGGCTAGAATGTTAAGTCCAGAACACGAGCTAAACACGTGCTCGGTGGCTAAATGCCTCAAAATTATAAGTACAAGATTAGGTAGGTGATGAAGAAGAAACCCACTCAAGTCCTCGGGTGCTCCTAGTGTTCACCATCTGGAGGCAAAAAGTACGGGAGATCCTGCGGTGTTGCTCCAAAATCTTGCCATACAAAACCAGTGAGGTCAGAGCCCAAAATAGCAAGTACCACAAGGGAGCCAATTTAGGAACTAAACCATCAAGCAAGCATTCAATAGCAGAAGAAAATATAAATAAATGCCACATATAATTAAACAGTTAAGCAGTTCTGGCATTAGTAGCGGGAATAGCTCAGGATTAGCAGCTGGATAATCCAAGACAAGACTAGAAAAACATGCAACCACAGCCAATCATGTCCTACGACTTGCTACCATTAACTAAATAGGGTTATCATAATCCTGGTTACTAACAAATGCAGTTAATATTTCATACAGCCACATGCCCTGCAGACTATCCAGATTATCCAGACGTAAGGATACATAACATAGAATAATTCAAGTATAATGTAACACTCAATGACGAGCTGAAAGTCTGCCCCTCATGACAGAGAGCTCCAAATCCATCAGGTGTCGCTGGGATACTGGGACCGCATGTAGCCAGGAAATCTCTCTAGATGCTTTCTGGATGAGTATTTTCGTTATTTAACTTAGACAAGTTATCAAGGATTCCTGACCATGGTGCTCATAAATTTGCCTTAGACATGATGAAAGACTGGACAATAGATTGAATAAGTACATGCATGATAAGGACAAGCAAGCAACCAAGAAAATTTATCTTATCAGTACAAGCATTACAGTTTGGAGATTTTAGCATGTCAGGAGTGCGCTACGTCAAGCCACTATCAGGTTTATCAGTACATGTCAGGTATATGGAGTCAAGAATCAGGTTAATTCAGTACAAGTCCAGTACAGGGGGTTCTTAGCTTAATAGTGCCATTATAATCCATGTTCCAGAAATTTTATGTTCTGGTAGGTGTCGCATTCAGGTTATAAGCAATTTAGAGAAAATGCATCATATGAATTTAACTAAATGGGTCAAGCACGAGGAGTAAATAATCCATAAGAGAACATATATATTAAAAGGAAATATTTTACTACAAGTGCTAGAGGTGCATAAGATGAGCTGGCCGCAGGCAATAAGCAGGCCGCATGCAGAAGTTGGCCGCATGCACAAACTGGCCACATATACCAGGGATACATGGAATATGGGGCGCATTCATCTTAGCAAAGTCCACTCCTCGGGACAAGGGTTGAGTGATATGCAATAAATTCAAAGTCAGGAAGTGTTCGATGTAATTAGCTAATAAAGCGTGTCAGACAAGTGACCGATGTGACTGGACAATAAAGCGTGTCAGAGAAGGAAAAGACAAAATTATGTAAAGTCGTGCCAAGGCGGTGCTGAGTCATGCACTGAAGGAAAGAGTGACGCATAGCTCGGGACCGCATGGACCACTCTGTCGCATGCTTCTCTGGGCCGCATAGAATCTGGAACTCGTAGAAATTTCTTTCGTTCAAGTTTCATGCATTGACTAGGGGCACATGTGCAAATTCAGTCAATGTCGCATACAAATCAGGGCGCATGGAACTCCTTCGTCCCATAACAGCAAGTTTCAGCCATAAAAAAGCTCAAAGTTTGAAAACTAGTTTCTCCATAAAATCCTCATTTTCAGCCCAAAATCAGAGAAGTAAAGTTCTAAATCACTTGAAATCAGATGCTCTCTCACATAGAACAACTAGTTTGAAAAAATATTAATTTTTAAGAGATCAAAACCATAAAAACTCAAGAACACACTAAACTAGAAATGTAGATCTAGTCCAACCAAGCTATCAAAACCGAAATACCAAGAAGTAAATATGCAGAGGAGTTCATATAGCACAATATAGACTAATAAAATGCAAGAAATCCACAATAATATAAAATTACAAGTTCTTCCTCATTGGCAAGATGTACTTACCTAAACCTACTACTAAGCTACTACTACCACCAAGGAGGCTCACGGCTGGGCTAGGGTCCTCAGGATGCTCTCAGCTAGGGAGATGAGAGGAAAAGAAAAATAAAGAAAGAGAAGGAAATGAAGAAGAATGAGGAGGAGAGAGAAAAATAAGTCTATAAATACCAAAGGGTGACTAGCACTAATCTCAATTCTAGAATTTATATGAGAGTAGTTGGAAAAATTCAAATAAATATACGGGAAGCAATATACAACAATAGCACACATATACAAGATATGAACATGAAAAATGCGCAATAGTGAGACGAGTCTCACAACTCTCACCCCCTTAGAAAAATTTTGTCCTCAAAATTTTAATAAGACATAGGATCTATCAAAGAGACTATAGGAATCAGGCAATAAAACAAGCATTAAAGTATGGGGGTCAGTCACAAGCTATGAACTATCTAGAACAGGGCAAGCATGAACATGACAAGATCAGGGCACGGGATATACGAACAAGTATACCTCACGAGTCAAACAGATACGGATATCGAGCTCGGATATCATCCTTGCGCTCCCAAGTTGACTCGCCCGGTGAGTGATGTCCCCAAGCAATTCAGACTAAACGAATGGTCCGGTTCTTGAGAATTTTCTATCTCCGATCCAAAATGGATACATGCCTCTCCTGTCATGCCCAGTCCCAAAATATCGAGGGACTAGCCACGTGGCAATGGCCAGCAGCACAACTCCAATGGACAAACCTAATTTAATAAACCCGCTAGAGTGCACTTAAGCTGTAATAAACATCAATGCAGTCTACACCATCTATCTCAGAATAATTCTAATCTCATCCACAGAAAGTAAACACAAGTCAATATGATAGACCAGTCAAGTTAATAGATAAAAAGAAATATAGTCTATCAATAAGTCCAAATAAATAGTGTCTCGGGGAACAACCCGATAAAATAAGTCAATACATAAGTCCATGAGTCAAGATATGAAATAACTGGAAGCATAAATAACTGAGTATGTACAGAATACTCAGGAGAAATCCTCTGGCACAACCTCGTCCTCTGGTGCCAGTACTGCTCCAGCGTCAGCTCATGTCCCGTATATCTGGGGGTATTCCTCCTCTACTGTACCTGGGGACATAATCTGGATCCAGGTCCTCAGAGGATATAGCAAGCTACAAGAATAACTCAAGCCAAATAAAATACAGTAAATAAAAATAGATCCTCAAGGCAAGCTATGTAACCAGCTATGTGAAATATAATTTGAGAGCATCACTAGTACTCAGGCTGAAACCACTATAAGCTCTGTGTCGGGGAGCCGGTAGCAGTAATATCACGAAGGGCAAAATACATGTACCAAAGCTCTGGTACAGAGACTAAGGCACTCTCCAGTAACATAAGTATATATATATAATCATCATGTAGCCTGTGTGTCTCTCCCCACCCAATGTAACCTCACGTCTCATGTCCATAACACTCAAGATCATGACCTCTAGCTAGTACAACGAGTCATAATGATATCTATGTATGCAAGTCTTATGTCACGAATCCTGTAAACCTATACAGAATCACCATGAATAACTCAGGAAAGATTCTGTCACATGAATAGTGTCAAGTGTCCTATGGTATGACGTACTTGGTAAAACAAGCACTAAAATATATAGGATCGTGGTATCAACTCTCTAAGAGAGGTTACACGACTCCGCGTATGGCGTCGACACCCGAATCTTGTTCGGACGCTAAGCAACGTCTCACGGTCCTAGATTGAACAGGTACATCATAGAATATATATATATATATATATATATATATATATATATATATATATATATATATATATATATATAGAAAGAACTCAAACAAAATAATATCACAAGATTTACTACAAGTTGGCAAGGTACACTTGCCTGTGTTCTGAGCTCCGTCAGTTGCTCCGAGATAAGTGGAATCTCCAAGTACACCTCCTGGTGCTGAAATAAACATTACCATTGCTCTCAGAATACTTGAAATATCTAGGATTGACTACCCATATGTCAATTTGGACACAGGGGCATAATTGACAGTTTTTGGTCAAAGCGGGGTCCACATGTGGCCCACTTCGCACCGAAAAATATGTCAGAAATAAAGTTCTCTAAATTTGTCAAACCTAGTGTCTATAAGTTTAGAATGATGATACGAACCCAACAGAACATCCAGAACTGGATTTCGATGAGCCAGTCACGAAATCGCCTGTCAAGTAGAACCGTAGGGCCTACGAAATGGTGTTTCGTCAACGTTCTCAGAATTGAACCAAACTTGGGTCACAGGACCACCGTAATGCTACGAATCTGAAAGCATAAGTTTTGTTACAAAACGACAAGCACATCCGAAATTATGACGAGTGTCAGAACAGGTTTATACGGAAATTTCGACGAATACGCGTTGATTCCGGTGTGCACGCACATTCAAATTAACTTTCGTAAAATCTCACACGTCCTTGTTGATAATACGCGCCTTTCGATGTAATTTGTACACGACGAAGTCACCTCGTTTAGTGGGACGCACCTATTTCAAAAAAATTTGGATTTTAGAAAATCAAGTTTTCGGTCAACTTCAACCGCGAATAAAACACAGTATAAAACAAATTAAAATAAACTAATTAAAGAGATTAAATCTCGGTTATGTTCTCTAAATAACTGTTCAAGTGAAATTTAAAAATATTAACTAGGTTGGAAGAAAAATAGTCATGAACATGGGTGTTTGGGACAATTTTTTGAACTACAAATTGGGTCATTTTTTTCTGTTTTGCGTCACGAATTGCGACCGACACAGGACACGATACACCAAACTACTTACACGGGGTTCAAAGGGTCATGTGGTCTTCGCATAGGATTCGACAGATTGATATTTGGATAACTGTGCAGGGAGATACGATGGTGGAAAGTATAATACATCGTTACTGCTGTGCTCGAGATGTTGGGCGGCCTGTCTTCGCGGTGGTGGCGCGCGGCGGTCCGACGGCTGACGATGGCGACGATGGTCGAAAATGAGAGAGGGGTTGTTGGTGGTGAGGTTCGGCTAGGCTGGGATTTTTTTAGGGGTGTGGGTGGGCGGTTACGGGGAGCTGAAGGGAGAGGGTCGACGACCGATTGGGGGAGAGGAGGAGTTTGTTGTTACAATAGGTGAGGGGTTTGCGGGTTGCGGGTTAGTGGGTACGGGTTAGGATCCAGTTTGGTTTAATGAGTTGGTTTGGTTCAGTTTGGTTTGTTTTTGGTTGGTTTTGGTTGGTTTAGGTTGGTTTAGTATATATAGGTCATAAAAAAATAGTTTTGGAGCCCAATAAATTTCAAAAAAATACACAATACTCTATTATTAATTATACACCCAAAATATATTTTCTGCAATATATTAATAATTAATTTAATACACAAAAATATAAATCCATGAACGGACATTTATTATAATTAACTAAAATAATAAAAATTTCTATAACAATAATTAATGAAAATTTTAAATTAAAATCTATAAATCAGGGTATTTACATCTCCTCATACGAAAGGTCGGTACCAACAACGAATTTTGAATGATCTAGGACATGACTTGTATCTGGTATATATCGTCGTAGCTGGGATACATGAAAAATATTATGTATCTCATGAAGCGACGGCGGAAGAGCAAGATGATAGAAAATATCTCTTACTCGCTCGAGAATATCGAACAGACCTATGTACCTCGGACAAAGCTTTTACCGTACACCAAATTTGATGACTCTTCGGGTAGGCAAAATCTGAAGGAATACATGGTCGCCGACAGAAAACTCAAGAGGTCGCCGATGCGAATCGGCCCAATGACGCGGGCGATCTTGTGCTACTTGAAGATGCTTCCGGACTTGCTTGACTACTTCAACTATCTGAGCTATCATTTTGGGACCAAGTAATTACCTTTCGCCAATATTATCCCAAGCTACATGAGATCTGCACTTCCTGCCATACAGTGCCTCGAAGGGTGTTATCTGGGCACTTGCTTGAAAACTGTTGTTGTAAGAGAATTTGACCAAGTGCAAATGATCCTCCCAAGAATCACCAAGGTCAAAGGTATACGAACGAAGCATATCTTCTAGAGTCTGGATGGTACGCTCTAACTGACCATCTGTCTGCGGGTGGTAGGTTGTACTGAACTTTAGACGGGTAGCCAAATTTTCTTGAAGACTTTGCCAAAAGTGAGAAGTAAACCTGGAATCTCTATCTAAAACTATGCTAATTGGTACACCATGTAGTCTAACAATATATCTCATGTCCATCTCCGCTAACTGTTCTGTGGACTGGCCAATTCTAAAAAAAGAAAGTGTGCAACTTTCGTGAGTCGATCCACTATTACCCAAATAGCATCTCTGCCAGCTGGACATCTAGGAAGACCTGACACGAAATCTATGGTAATAAGCTTCCACTTCCACTCCGAAATTGGTAAATGTTGAATAAGTCCTAGTGGTCTATGATGCTCGACTTTAACTTGTTGACATACCAAAACATCGAGAAACAAATCGAGCTATCTCGTGCTTCATTCTATTCCACCAGAAATATTGACGAATGTCTCTATATATCTTAGTTCCTCCAAGATGGACTAAATATTGTGAACTATAGTCCTCTAACACAATCTCACGACGAATGTCTCTGCTAGGTACACATAGGCGATTCCCAAAATAGAGTCCCATCATCATGAATGCTCAGTTATGTTCTACGTCCTGCCTCATACTATGCTCGGAGTCGCTGAAGCTTGGCATTTGTTGACTGTGCTACCTTGATTCTTTTCACTATACTGGACTGAACTTGTAGACCTGCCATCAATGTTGCATTGCTAGGCAATACTACTTCTACGCCCATATTTTAAAGATCTTCTAAAATTTCTTGCTGCGCTGTGAGAAAATAAACTCCTGCTTTCCGGCTCAAGGCATCCGCTATAATATTGGCCTTCCCAAGTTGATACTGAAGGTCAAGATCATAGTTGGTCATTAACTTCAGCCATCTTCTTTGCCTTATATTGAGATCCTTCTGGGTAAAGACATACTTCAAACTCTTATGATCAGTAAAAATCTCTACTCGATCCCCATATAGATATTATCTCCAAAGTTTGAGCGCAAATACAAATGTTGCCAACTACAAGTCGTGCGTCGGATAATTCTTCTCATGATCTCGTAGCTACCGAGACGCATAAGCTATAACATTGCCATGATGCATAAGAATATATCACAATCATTTGCCTGACGCATCATAATATACCGTGAATCCAGCTGTCCCATCTGGAAGCGTCAAAATAGGTGCCATGATGAATTTTTGCTTAAGCTTCTCGAAAGAGGTCTGACATTCATCTGTCCAATCAAAATGCACATCCTTCCATGTTAGTTGTATCAAAGGTGCAAAAATTCTAGCAAAGTCCGTCAAAATACTTTTATTTTACTCAATTGGGCAAACAAGTCATCAATCCTAGGCAATGGATACTTGTTCTTCACTGTTAAGGCATTCAACTGTCTGTAGTCGATACACAACCGTGTTGACTCATCTTTATTCTTTACTAGAAGTGTCGATGCTCCCCATGGTGATCCACTAGCCCAAATAAATCTCTCCATCTTCAGTTCTTCCACATGTTGATATAGTTGGTTGAGTTCCATCGGTGACATCTGATAAACCTTATTGGAAATTGGTTCTGCTCATGGCTTCAACTCTATGCAGAAATGCACTTCTCTTGCTGGGGGTAATTCTGGAAGCTTTTTCGAAAATACGTCAAAAAATTCTTCAATCATCCTGGGAAGCTGATCTCCAATTCCTGTTACTGCCGCAGTGCCATCTTCAGGCTGGTCCCATACCGTTCTGTTGAATATAAACTCTTTCTTGCCCAGGATGTTAAACAATACTCTACCCCTAAGGTAATCTATCGTTGCATGACTTTCTCTCAACCAATCTATACCTAAAATAACGTCGAAGTTATCCATAGGGAACTCGATCAACCTTGCAGGTAATAAATGCCCGTACACTATGATTGGACACGCTAGACATACTCTATCAACTCTTATGAGACCATTACCAGTAAGTATATTCAGTCTCTCTGACAATGCCTCAAACTCTAATCCAATATGTCATAAATTGTGCACATACAAATGAATGGGATGCTCCTGAATCAAATAATGCTATGGCAGAAAAAGATGTAACGAGAATGTTACATGCCACCACGTCACCTGATGCCAAGGCCTTCTCCAGAGATAGGGTATAAGTTTGTCCTTGGCCTTATTGTGCTCCTTGTTGCTGCATCCCTTGAATACGAAGTTGTGGTCTCTGCTGCCCTTACTGCTTATTCTTTTGCTGGTTGTACATCTGAGTTTGCGTCGACAATGGACGCTGAGCCAATGGCCTGACTGCCAGTGTTGGCCCCATGTACTGAGCTATTTCTGGTGCCGACAGTGCTAACCGCTGCGTTGGTCCTTCAATCCTCTGCATCATCGGGCAATTGGCAATCCGATGATCTGGACTACCACATTGCAAGCACAACCCTTGTGCTACCCTACACACCTCTTTTGTATGGCCTCCCTTGCCATAATACGTATATCCAACTGGGGCTCCCAATCGTTGTTGCTGCTATTGCCTTAGCTGATTCGGCCGAACTGGTATCGTTGTGTCTGATGCCACTGGCCTCCTAACCGTTGTGTCATGAATGCAAATGCCAAGAGATTGTGCTAACGTTCGTTGTGTTAGTCCTCCTCCGCTTTGTGCATGAGACCTCTTCTGGCCTCCCATCCTTGAAGCTAACCTCTGGATTGTCAGCTCATATCGCCTGGATGCGATCAACACTTCATCAAAAGTCTGGTCGTTATGGCCCTCTACCAGTTGCTGAATCTTCATATGAAGTCCGTACTGGAACCCTATCGCCCTTTCTGGTTTTGTTGCTACTATCGTTGGAGAAAATATGCTAAGCCTACAGAACTCTGCCACGTTGCCATCTACTGTCCTTCCAGACTGCTTGAGGTTGATAAACCTCTGTTGTAGCTCATACTGCGCTACTACTCTGAAATATTTAACCCTAAAGCGGGTCTTGAAGTTGTCCCACAAGACAGGTTACCTTAAACCAACTTCTTCTGCTGCCCACCAATCTCTAGCAAGGTCCTGAAGTTACAATCGGACCTGATCAACTTATTCCTCAGCTGAAACCTTTGCCGCTGTCAGTATCATCTTAATATTCTACAACCAAGCGTCTGCGGTAATGGCGTCCTTCGTGCCATCAAAGTACTTGGGGTTGAGTCGGCAGAATCTCATCGATGCCCCTAAGTCTGTTCTAACACTCCTTTCCAAGGCCGTCTGTAATCCTTTATTCAACAAGACATTATGCTCTTGTTGTTAATGTTGTTGTGTCACCATCATTCCTCGTATAATTTCCAGTAATATCGGGGTATCAAGTGCTACTGGTATGACTGGGGGTATTGGTGCTTCTGGTATATGTTTCTCCTCGTTCCCCTCTACTGGTTCTATCCTGATTCCTTCAGGAACAGGTGTCGCCTCCCGCTGTGGGTCAATGGATCATTGCCCTGCTGAAACTACTGGTGCTCCAACCACTGAAGCTGGGGAAGCCCAAAGAAAAATGACACAAGATAAATTAAGAACATGACAAAAAAGGATCGAGGAACCAAATGATACAGAAGTCAAGCTGAGTTTCAAGAAGACAGATTCAAGATTTCAAGGAGGAACATGTTTGATTGAGATTTCATATAATCAAGCCACCCCACAAGTCTGAAAAAGAGACCTGTATGGGCCACCACTAAAACCTTGTCACGCCCCAGATCCAGAATACTGGATAGCGGGGGAATGACTCAGCCAACCGCACCTTACGTAAAATCGAAGTAACCCGTAATATGTTAAGGTTGTCTAAAGACTAGGGGGTTCATGCTACAATCAAGTCTCCTAGGGTCAAGAACTTATATATCTCAATTATTCAAGCAAGTAGCAATAACATAGAACAATTCAGAATAACCAGTAAGGTGTCCCAAATGTCGCATCAGAATGTTCCATAGATCTAGCAATACAAAATTATATGCCAGATACATAATCAAAATATACATGACAGTGAGTCACCTGTAGTCTTAATATATTACAGACATGTAGGGAACTAGTGTCCATATTTGCTGGCTAACAGGTGTCGATTGGCTAAACGTCCAAAAGAATATAGTTTACAAAAGATGAGCAATAAAATAAGGAACCCACTCGTGTCCCTCAGCAGCCATCCTTCGGGTGTGTGCCATCAGTGAGGGAAAAGTGAGCTTGATCCTCAGGTGCTGGCTCTAAATCTGGCCATGCAAAACCAGTGGGGTCAGACCCCAAATAGAAAGCACCACAAATGAAGCACGAAATGAAGAAACAAAACCATTTCTATAGCATGAGATGCATGAGCCAATAATCAATGGCCTATGTCCTATCCATGACATGATACGACATCTCTTTACCAAACAAGGACAAAAAATGCCTTATCACGTCGAGATATAATACGTCCCTTGATTTTGGTCAAGCTAAAATAATTATGCATTTTAGTTTCGGTTCACAGCCTATCGTAACACAACAGCGTAACCCAACAAGCAAACAAGGACAGGAATTGAACCACCATGCCACGACAGTCTATGTCCCTAATTCCACTTAACAGAAGGCATAATACACACTTCAAGGATACAATATGTATATATAACATAGCTATAGTCCATGGATTATCGTAAGACAACAATGTCCCTGTGGGTTGGACGCATGGGTTAGTTCTGTATAACTTTCCATTAAAATACAAAAGAAAGTATAAAGTCATCCAGTGGCATTCTGACCACTCCATAACATGCCATATATACTTTTAAAAATAAAGGTTGACTTGTAGAAATAACTTTCAAGTTAAACAAAACAAATTTCTATGATTTTTTTTTCTTTTTTTAGAATATATAATTTGAAGGAAAACTTGAGATGCAAGGAAGGAATAATACCAGTTAGTGAACTAAAGAATTAGCAAAGTTGGAATCAAAGGAAGAACCTTTTTGGCTTTTGCTTTGAGGACACTTTGGTTTATGACAGAAACGAAAAGTTAGGAATTGTATGAGGCTAAGCTTAGGACCGGAACATAGAAGGTTATACTTTGCCTTATTCCATATCTCTCCTAATTGTACAATATATTCCAACATTATTTTCCAATTAAAACATTTTTTTTATTTCTATTTTCTCCTTAAGATAAATTCAACTCTAAACACAACTAATTTATTGATTTGGTTGTGTGTAGTATATAATAATTTATTGATTTTACATTTTAATTTATTTTTTGTATATTCAACAATCAAATTTAGAATTACTTGATTAAGTGATGAAATTTATACTCAAATATTATGTTTAGTCGGAGTTCACATATGGCATTTACGTTGTGTTTAGTATATCGATTGTACGGTGACATTCTTAAATCACATGTACCAGATATGCTTAGAATAGTTATTTTAAATCAACTTACATTCAAATTATCAAATATATAATTTTTTACTTTGTCATATGTATGTCGTTAACTGTCCAAAATGTCTAACATATACCAGTGTCATGGCACACGCAATGCACATGCAACTAATTTTATAAATATTTATACTATTCTATGTAGCAAAAACAACATACAACCAAACTAATTTAAAAATTATTATTTTTTGATATAATTTTTTTATTTTTGAAATGTTGGTACCATCTTGTTTAATAAATAAAATATTAAAACAAACTTACTAAACATAAATATTAAATTTTCAATACAAAATTAACCAACTGACAAAATTATAATAATGAAATGTTATTTGTCAGCATCTTCGAGGAGTATCTCCATCAGTAAGACTTGACTGGTAACCCTTGCTTACTAATAAATGGTCGATAGTCCTGGCATTGACAACTTGTATTGTCCTGCAAGAAACAACCGAAAGTAGAAGAGGAAGGATTTTCTTTTCTTTTTCTACTTTTATTTTATTTGAGAATATTGCATAACAGAAAGTGAGAGTAAGAGTAAGGAAGGAAATATTTATTTAAAGAGATTTTGTAAAATAATGTGAATATGTCTGCAAGTTAAAATAGAGGAGGTTATAAACGATTTTAAATTTTTAATTAGTCAAATGAGAGATCAATGACCTTTTTATCCATATTTAAATATTTTTTTATCTAAGAATTTATACCATTCAAACAATCTATCAAACATTCATTCATTTTATATTTTACAAAGTAGACTAAATCTTAGATAATAGCTTGAATTTTAAGTTAGATTAGAGAACTTAAATTTTAAATTAGATTAAAGTTAAAATTTAAATAATAGATTGACTTTTAAATTTAAAATAATATATTAAATTTAAAACCACAACACACATTTTTTTAACTGTCCAAAATGTCTAATATATATATATATATATATATATAAAGAATATTAAATGGTAATGTTGTAGTCTAATTTAATAGACTAATTCCAAAGACTTCTATGGTTTGACAACATGCTACAATAGTAACTTTACAATATTACAAAGAGAGAAGTATATCTCTACTATTGGTTTACACAATCATACAATAGCTAGTTACAGCAAATTGTAATACTCCAAAAAATAAATCTAAAAATTTTTAGACTAAAAGAAAACACATTAATCCAG
This sequence comes from Iris macrosiphon, assembly GCA_036927795.1. NCBI lineage: Eukaryota > Viridiplantae > Streptophyta > Magnoliopsida > Asparagales > Iridaceae > Iris > Iris macrosiphon. The sequence continues at coordinate 268,399,111 of JAYESA010000004.1, read as the reverse complement.
TAATAGAATTAAAAAAAAATCTAGCACGTAAGGGCCTTCTATATCTATTCTTCCATCGACTGTTGAAAGTCAACTATTTCAAAAGTAGCACCCAATGGTATTCGTTTACTACATTGGTAGGCGCATGACATGTGCGAGACAAATGATTTTTTTCTTCTGAACATCCCATATTTGCTTCAAGCAAGGGGATTTAGTTCGACACAAGATGTTAGTGTGTTGTATAAATAAAATATCTAAAAGCAATTATATGAGAGCATCGAGTTCTGTGACATACAAATTATGAATAAAGCATGTGGAACTTATGGTTCTCAAGCTGCATTGTTTTAATTTTATGAAATTGCATCTTTCATGCATATGAACTTCAGGTTCTATCCGTGTGAATTAAGCATATATTTATGGCGAGGCTATGCCTTTGCAATTAGTAGCTTTGCTTCAGACGGAGCGATAGGACTAGGCCTCTACCAATATCTAGCCTTGTTTCTGGCAAAACTAGTAGTATGGTGATATTAGCCTTCTGCTAATTTTGAGCTTTACTTCTAGCGAAACTAATATTCGACGAGGTTGTGACCTCTGACCAATATAAGTTTTGTTAAGGAAAAGATGTCTTCTGCCAACTTATAGCTTTTCCTATGACCAAGCTAACGAAACAACATGGTTAATGATTCTGGCATTTGTGAAGGATCTAATGCTGCTAGCATTTTTGGCGAGGCTAATGTCTTAGCCAAAATAATTTATCTTTGCTTTAGACAATGTTAGTATGTGGCAGAGCTATTGCATATGGTGAGGCTCACGCCTTAGCCAATTTATAGCTTTTCTTTGGGTAACGCTAGGGGAGAAATACTCGACCAAAATTTGCATATAGCAAAGTTATTGGTGTATACCTTTGCTTTTTATTAACTTTGCTTCTAGCAAAGTGTATTGTTGCGATGATGCTAGCGATATGACAAGACTAATGCCTTAGCCATTTTTCTTGGTATATTAGAACTTTAGGTTTTTGTGAACAACCAAGTTCTAGTGAAAATAATGTTCAATATGAACTTTGGGTTCATTTAGGAAGAAATAGCGTTTATGTACCCAAAATTCAAAGTTAGAAATCAAGAGTTTCAAATGGTATGGTAAGGCTGAGGCCATATTTTTGCTTCTGACAAAATGCTAAGCATCTGAAGTTCTATTAGGACGAGGTTATTACTTCGTCAAATTTTGTTTCTAGCAAAATTCTGTCAAGGAACTATTTTGACCCCCGTGATATCTCTGAGTCTATTATCGGGGGTCAACAGACGACTCCCCTTTGTAGCAGTCCTTCGTAGGGTTGAGGAACGAAACACCTAAAATTAAATCAGATTTGGTTTGCTTAAATTAAATCAGATTTGGTTTGCTTCGGACAAACCACTAGCCATGGAGCTAGGTTCTGTGGGGCTGCTTCATTCCGCGGAGCTAAGTTTCGCGGGACTAAGTTCCTTCTCGTAGAGTTGCTCAATTTCGCGGGGCTGCTTTATTCCTCAGAGCTAAGTTTTGCATGGCTTCTCCTTTCTTCGGAGCTGATGACTTAATTATCGCTTCGGACGATATTGTGCAGCCTCGTGTATAACAAGGCTAAAAGAAAGTCAGTAGTATTAGGGACGCTATTAATAGCGGATGGCTGGTCTCTAACCGATTTTGATAGCATTGTAGACGTTGGTTTTTAGAGCCATTGTTGGCTAATTGATCCAAAAGGATCTATTCAAAGCTATTGTTGGCTAATAGGTCATAAGATCTTCAACAAAAGCTATTTATAGATGAAAGATCTAAATGAAAGTAATTTCTGGCTGATAGATCAGAAGATCTTAAATGAAAATCATTTGTGGCCGGTAGATCAAAAGATTTTTTGTTTAGAGGAAAAAAACTTTTTATTTGTTAAAAAGAAGATAACCTAATATATTAAATAAAAAAAAAGTAGATGGTAATTTTTTTTATATATTAACTCGTATCATTGGAGGATGACTGAACGACCATGAGTCTTTGTCTGGATAAAACTGCGTGTTGTAATCTAAATTACTTAGACTAAGAAAAAAAACATGATGAGATAAATTTTCTAATGACTGAACATCTGAATACAATAATTTTTTAAAATAAAATTACAAAAAAATAAGCATATTTATTAATTGATTAATATTATAACTAACTAACTAAGAAAAATTATTACCAACTTTTTCTTCTTCCAATAACAAGTTACTCGAGTAGAAAGCAGTCCAACTAGGGTGTGGTCCGCGTGCAATTTCCCCACCTTCCTGAAAACCGGTTCCGAAAACTATGGGTGGGCCCACAGTGACGACACATTACCTCCCGAAAGCTGAAGACAGTTGATTTACTTTTCTGTCTTGACTTTCTTGTGGAAGCCTTATTATTTTTAGCTTGGGATTTTTGTATATATGCCCCTTTTTTTTTTGCAAATGTATATATGCCCCTTAAATGTATCGTCTTCTTATATAAGCCAGAAAACTATCGTGTTCCTACTGCTTTTCAAAAAGAAGAGCATAAATATTTTGATTCTATCTAATAACAAACTTTCATCCATGTATTTGGAGTGAACTTATATATATCATGAAACTTTTCCACTTTTTTCTATAAATAAAATAAAAAAGTTGAATATATTGAATGAATATTAACATTTTTTATATATATTACCATGTCAAAATGTGTCTGAAAAATAAAAATTATGTCCAAAAGTGAACCAATTCCTTAAACTATTAAAAAAATATTCTTGTAGTTGCCAAAAAAAAAAAAAAAAATTTAGTCAGGTCCGTAGGTTAATCTTTCAAAACTCAAATACTTTCTTTAAACTTCAAAAGTTTCTAGCTTAAAATAAATTCTATTTTCTCCATGGAGTTTTATTTTTTTAAATTAGAGTCCAAAGTTCAACTATGAAATAAATCAAACTCCAATTAACAACCTTAGTTTTGTAACTAGGTCTAAAGTTATTAGTTCTATGTATAAACTACGTTATGAAAATTAAAAATATTTCGTCAGCTTGTATAATTTTTGACAATTTTGTCCCCTCTTTATATACCTTCATCTCCTCTTCCTCTTCGTTGTTTTTCTATGAAACAAACAAGTGAGGGAGAGGGAGAGGGAGTGGGAGTATTAAAAAGGAAGAAGCACAGAGAATGAGAGGGATCTAGAGGAATATGATGGTTCAATATGAGATAAAAAAAAGGGTGAAAAAATTAGCATAGATAGTTTTGGTATTGTGGGGGAGGACGAATAGAAAATAAGGAAAAAGAAAAGTATTAAGATGAAGGAGAAAATAAAAAAGATTATGACAGAAGAATAGTTCTTTACTTTTCTAAATTCAAATATGATTAATTTTGGAGTATAACTATGTCACAACTCTCATTTGACTTAAAAAAAAAAAAGTAGTTAATAAAAGTATTGTTTGGAATTGTTGTGTTTAAAAAAGTGATAACATAAGCTGTTTTTGTCGGTAACCACCCAACTCTCAAGAGCAGTTCAAAATCAAACTAGATTCCAAAAATATTTTGATAACTAAAAATTATCAAACATATTTCGAGACTGCTTGTCATAAACAATAGGAAGAACCAACCATGAGAAGCAATCCCAACATGTCCTAAGCCTTGGTTTAAACTTTTGGCTGCTTTTTAGAAACTTGCAATAGAAGCCTACTTCATCCTAGATGAGAGATTGTTGTAAAAAATAGTCTCAAAATTAAAGTAACTTTTAGTAAATAATTATTAAAAAAACACCTTTGAAATGCTTTCCTGAAAAATATAGGCAACATCCAATAAGCAAATAAGATAAAGACTTGAGGTACTTGCAAACAAAAACCTTTCACAAACATTTTTTCACTGTGAAAGAAAAAATTAAAGAAACACAAAAGGAGTACCAGATCGTGACTATAAATATCTGGATCCAGGTCTCCCCGATGACCCAACCCGATCTCTCTCTCTCTCGTCTTGACCACACCTGCGGAGAAAACAAAATTAAGCACACCAACCAACCAACCAACCCAACCCAACCATCATGTTCTCAACAAGAACACTACTAGAGCTCCTCCTCCTAATGGTTCTGGTCACCGCCACCTCCGCCGCCGTCCCCTCCCCCGCCCTTCCCAGCAGGAGGCACAAGTCCATGTCCTCATATCTTCTCCCGCCGTCGAGCGTCGGCGGCGGGGGCAAGAGGTTCCCCTCGTCCGCCGTCTTCCCTCTCACCGGCAACGTCTATCCCCACGGGTCAGTGACAAGAGTCCGGCCTCGCTGCTCTGCTCTGCTCTGCTCATTAATTAATTAATTAATTACTATTATTATTATTGGTATGTATGTATGTATGTATTGTGTGGGTTGCAGTTTGTACTACGCGTCGATGCTGATCGGCAACCCCCCGAAGCCCTACTTCCTCGACGTCGACACCGGCAGCGACCTCACCTGGCTCCAGTGTGACGCCCCCTGCGTTAGCTGCTCCAAAGTCACTCTCTCGCTACTCTTTCTTTCCTTCTTGTAATTAATTAATTAATTAATTAATTCCCTTTTGTTATTTGGGTGGGATTGGCAGGGGCCGCACCCTTACTACCGGCCGGCGAAGGGCAGGCTGTTGCCGTGCGAGCACGAGTTGTGCGTGGCGCTGCACCGCTCCACGGGGGAGAAGCACGCCTGCGACTCCCCCTCCCAGTGCGACTACGAGATCACCTACGCCGACAACTGGTCCTCCCTCGGCGTCCTCGTCCAAGACTCCTTCACCCTCCGCCTCGCCAACAACTCCATTATCCACCCCCTCCTCTCCTTCGGCTGCGGCTACGATCAACAGGGGGAGGGGGCCAACGCCCCCTCGCCCACCGACGGCGTGCTGGGGCTCGGCAACGGGAGGACCAGCATCGTCTCGCAGCTGAGGGACCAGGGGGTGACCAAGAATCTCGTCGGCCACTGCCTCAGCAGGAGAGGGGGAGGCTACCTCTTCTTCGGGGACGATCTGCTGCCTTCCACCGGGGGGATGAACTGGGCGCCCATGTCTCAGCCTGCATTGCGGTACAAAACCAACTTACAAAACAAATTTGAGTGAGATTGATGCTAACTCTCTTGTTTTTTGGGGGCTTGTTTCAGGAAGCACTACTCGCCGGGACAGGCCAGCCTCTTTTTTGACAACCACCCGCTGGCGGTGAAGGAGATGCCGGTGGTTATGGACAGCGGGAGCTCCTACACTTACTTCACCAATCAACCCTACCAAGCGTTTCTTTCCGCTGTAAGTAAGATCCACATTACATACTTCTTGCAAACGTATATATATATATATATATGACTATCAAGGTGTAAGGTTGCTGCTTGCATCATCTTACTTCTTCCAACAATCACCTTGATTCCTATAGGGATCAGTTTGGATCATGAGAAGAGGGCTAGTCATTCTCTCCAGTCTAGCTTCCTTCAAATTCTGCAAATCCAGCACCTCCCCCCCCCCCCCACCCCCAGCACCTCCCCCCCCCCCCCCCCCCCCCCCCCAACACCCACCCACCCACCCCACCACCACCACCACCTTTTTGTTTTTCCTCTTCCACTTCTACTAATCATCTCCAAGACACAAGTGTTAGAAAGCGTCTTCCATGCCCCCAATTCACATCTTTCAACCAAACATAAAAAAATTTTTAGTGTACACTTTCTGGACAAAAATATCTCCCAACCAAACTTCACCCGAGAAGTGCATTTATTTGATTTGCACATTTTCACTTAAAAACACTTAACTATGCTCAAAACTAGAATGTAAGTATCAAAATTGAGCTCATCACAAATGACAAAACAAGCACTTTGGCTAATACAAGTGCACTATGTCAAACATTCTAATTATATTTAATTTGTTTTCTCATAACTATTCTACTCATGTAATTTTACAGTTGAAGAAGGAGCTGAATAAAACTCCACTAAAAGAGGCATTTGAAGATTCAACACTTCCAGTTTGCTGGAAGGAATCAAAGCCCTTCAAATCTATTTTGGATGTCAAGAAATACTTCAAGGGGTTGTTGCTTAACTTCGGCAGCGGGAGGAACGCAGTACAGATGGAAATACCTGCAGAGAACTATTTGATCATCACAGTAAGCATTTAACTCTTTTATACTTTTTTACAATTCAAAGAAGAAAAACTCGCTGACCCACATCTGTTTTCAGAAACACGGCAATGCATGCTTGGGCATACTGAATGGTACCGAAGTAGGATTGAATGATCTCAACATAATTGGAGGTAATGAAAGATTTAACTGATTTGAGTTGGCAATCATAAAGTTTTATGCATCTAATAAAATATATCATTTGCGCCATTGGCAGACATTTCAATGCAAGATGTGATGGTTGTCTATGACAATGAAAAGGGACAGATCGGATGGGTCCAAACCAGCTGTGACAGGCTTCCCAAGTCTGGAACTTCTCCTCTATGATTTACCTTTATGTGGATGCTCTACAAGAGGGGATTCTTACAGTGTATTCTTTCTATTCAAACAGTGCAGATGAAGGCAGTGATGGGTTTGAAGCAGGTGTCTCCCATCCTCAATTTGGCAGCGCCACTATCTTTGGGGAGTACCTTGCACAATACAATTCCAAAATAATTTCATCTGGGAAAGATTAAAAAGTCCTTGTAGATTGTTTTGTAAAAGAGGCGCTTGTATTACCATGTGTTGGGTGTTTAGATACATACATTTAAAAAAGAAAAAAAAGCTCACTTGTTTCCTTGATGTAAGTACAAATAAATACAACAAAATTTAACCCAACAGCTCCAGAGTGAAGTGCGTAGTGTGCTTTACTGAGCTCTGGAATCTGGTCATGTTCTTCCAAAGTTGCCAAGGGAAATGCTTTGCATCTTGCTCCCCTGCTTAGTACTGTAATTTCTGTTGGCATATATAACAAAAGGATCGTGTCTGCAAAAAGTTTAAGGTTCAGTTGGCATGCAATTTTTGTTCACAAGGGGAAAATAAATTCATAATATATTGGTATGTAACTTTGGTCCACCACCTGGGGTGAAACTGTGATTTTATTCTTTTTTAATAAAATGTACTAAGTAGATTTCACTTGATTATGATTTTCTCATCAAAATGGGAATATAAACCATGAAAAGGTGCACAAAGCTAAAATCATCGTGCCTGGATAACAATTAAATTTGTTCGCTGATATATTAAACATGAGTACACGTGCATATGCTTGTATAGAAACAAAGATAAATGTGAGAGATAGTAGGTTCATCTGTTCACGTGTTGGTGGCATAAAGGTGATGACTTTCAAGTTTCAACATGTAGATGTGATACTCCAGCGCTGTCCCCTTCTCAACCCTATCGAAAAATAGAACTAATGCTAAGGGGATTTTGCTTAAGTAGTCAACATTTTGTAAGAGTTGCAGTGTTATGCGGCCATATCATGATTGTGTCTGCATCATCCATATCCGTGTAAGTACAACATATGTATACATCATTAAGATCAATTAGAAGACCAGGGGCGGATCTACATTGAAGCTTGTGGGGGCTTAAGAAAACATTCAGGTTCCAGAACTTGTATTTGATAATCATGCCAAATATATACAGCGAAATACCAGCATCTACTAGTTTATTTATATTTTAAATGTAGATCAATTGGTAAACAAATGAGGAGCAACTTAAAAGGTCTTAGGTTCAAACCTTTTTAACACTTATAAAATAGTAAGTTTTTTTTTAAATTTTAATTTCTTCTCTTGCTCAAAAGTTCTGGATCTGCCCCTGTGGAAGACCATTTTTATCAAATGTGTAACACATGCATGATGGGACTTGTAACTGTTGTACAAAATCATTGAACCATTTTCATGTCTCCTTTTCAGAAAGCACTTATGATAGAATATCAATATGTAATCAAGATTACAGTTTAACTTACCTTCGGGATATTTATCACCTCCAACTAGAAAGGCAATACCATGACTATAGAGATCGATTTGTCATCTGGAAATCAACATCCATACCATCATTAATTAGAACAAGTTACAACAATACCAATGTTCCATTTAAATCTCATAGATTTAGAGAATGGTGTATCCATAAGGACTGCTTAAAGAGAGGCAGCTTATAGGAGTATTACTCTTGAATATAAAACAAACAAAATTGGGTGCAAAGTGGAGCTATCAAGCTATGCAACAGGATCAACATTAATTAACATTAGTAGGAAGAACACATAATAAAATTTTGGAAGGATTACCTTTTCTTTGCATAACTTTGATAATGCCTCAACATGGAAACTTTGCAAGTCTTCAAGATCTCTGACATCTAGTCCGTTGAGTTCTTCACCCTGAAATGATGACAGTTAAGATACTCTTCTCCTGCTTAATCATATATATAGCCACTGACGATATTGATTTATACTGGTTCACATCCTGGCACAGATTATATTTATTAGTTATCTCCTATTCCCATGTTGATCCTTGGTTGCATGCGCTTACAGTAATTGCAAAAAGGTAAATCCACCTACCTGCGAAGTTTTATGGAAGGGACCTCTCTTTCTCATGTTTACTTTGGCTAGAAAATTGACACTAGCTTACAAGGTTCTTGTCAGGTTGACAAACCACATGTAAAAGAATTTGTGAATTATATTGTGGAGCTTTCTCATACTAGATGACTTCAGTGGTTTATGCTACGATGATGATGTCTTTTAAAAAAAAATTATTATTATTCTTCCAACCAAGTTATCCTAGTGGATAAAGCTGCTTAACAAAACAGAGGCACTCAATCTTGTATGCTTCAGAGTTGAAGAAATAGTCTTGACAATGCAAGGTAAAACGAAGAAGCTAGGGAGAATTGTGTAAGATGCAAATATATGAGCTGCACAGCCGCAGGACGTGAAGACTGCTCACGGAAAAGATAAACTACTGAGACATTGCAGAAGAGTAGTTTTTGAAACAGGAAATATGCTTTTCCGTTTAAAATGTTTGCATCTAACACAACATTAAATCCTTAATGACTTATGATAATGATTGGGGCCAGAAGCGTAATGAAAACCCAATTCAATCAGGTCAACATTTGATGGTTATGAATGTTTGTGCTTATAATACCAGTGCTTCTGTTTTATGGTCCGAATCAGCACTAAAACTATCACATGCAGCCCCCCTCAATGGCATTGAGAAAAATCTTGTATTTGCATAAGATTCGTGAACCAAAAGTGTTCCGTCCCACCGGTACCTGTATGCCTAAGGAATCGAAGACCCATTTGCTTAACCCTTTCCAATCCACTAACCTATGAAATGACACAATTGAACAAAATGAATACTAACTTTCTGTTGGACGATCTTTGGTCAATTATGTCAAGTTATCATCAAAGTCTAAGATCTATGAGTGAATTAGAAAATTTTCATAAATCCTGTTGAGCTCTACCTCTTCCTTCTCTATGTACCGTTCTTGGATTCCCAAACCTCCCGGACAAATGAGACCTATCACTCAACCGAACAATAAGGATATAATCGTTATGCTCTCTGGCATGAAGGAACTGATGAAGTTCAATAAGTAAAATAACATTGGTTACTTCACCCATCATCTTACCACTTTTGTAGTGATGGTCATGGACTTAGGCTCTTCAAAACCTTTCTTCAAAAAGGAATCCTATCCGAATCACCACGATTCAGTGAAAAGGATTGACTTGTCCATTAGTAGAACCGTAGTTGTTCAAGTCTAATGTCAAATTCATATATCATCCACCTTTTTTAATGGTTTTCTCTGGTCGCCTCTCTTTTGGGAGTTAGGCTAGGCTTCTAAAATTTTACGCTGTTCTTTCTGATATTGACGGTTAGGTACTCTCTTCCTTTATTCCATGTCCTAGCAAGAGGAGGTATATGCATCTCTAAATAGTCTTTGGTACGGTTCTCATGCTTTTCTCGATCCATGTGTCCAGTCCTCAGCCCTTTTACCCAATTTCGTTACTAGGAGAGGGCTCGTGGGTCACTAACCTTCTGGATTTTTTTTTCCTGATACGGTCGACTAGTAATAAAGGATCCTCAAAAGACATTAAGCCTTATGATTCAAGGAGTACACTAGTCTAGAAAACTTGATAAAATAAGGCATCGAGCGAGAAGTATAAACTGAGAGAAACATGAAGTATTAAGAATTTCTGAAGTATTAAGAATTTCTTGTTCTGCTCGATATGTCACTCTCGGGCTAAGGTCAAGGTAGAGATGTTCCTTCATGGCAATAGAGATTTAAGAAGCTGGCAAGCGAGACAAGAGCAACGAAGCATGATCTACTTGATGAGCCATTTTTTCTTTCGGTTTTATTGATCTGTCAATATGTGCCACTGAGGTCATTGACGGTCTTATCCAAGCATAATAAATATATGATTTCAGTTTGTTCTCTAAAGCATACTCACAAATTTGTTATTCGGAAATGATTCGGCAAGGTTGAAAAGTTATAGTTCGGAATTCGGAAATTATTGGGCAAAAGTTAGGAGCATATATATGTACAAGGAAAATTAGTGACCCAAGATAAAATTGGTATAACTTAGGGACTTATATACAAAAGTACTATTACTTTACCATCGGAACAGTAGTTATTTCCTGTTCAAAACGACTATTTTACTTCCCTAGATTCAAAACCATTTGTTTTTCTATAGTCAAAACCATGGGCTTTCCTATTCAAACCCACTTAACCACACCATCTCCTTCCATCTGTTCAAAGGAAACACCATCAAAACTCCTTACATACTCCAATCTCACGAGCTCTTGACGTTGCCGCCTATGTCAACTCCACCGAGGACGATCTATCTCAGCATAGCAGTCTCCGTCGACGTCTAACCGATGTTCGAATCTGCCACTTCTCTGATCTCAAGCCCCCCTCTTGTACTATTCAGATAAAGAGAGAATTTGCGACAACTCAAGTCTCCGCAAATAATTTGCAGACTTCGCGAATTATTCACATTATAAATGAATTTAAACGCACAATACGCAAATCATGTGAATAAATCACGAACATAAATAGATCTCACGTTTTGCCAAGAGTATGTTGGCAAATAATTCGTGCATATTGTGATTATGGTCTATAGGAATTTTCGGAATATTATATACCAGCTTAGTAACGTTGAAGAATAAGCTGTTTATAAGGTGTGACATGCAAAGGTGGGTTCACAGTATATCTATAGTCCAAATCTAAAAAGACCACTACTACCATCCATGAGTATGCTCTTGTAGCAGGATAAAAAAATGCATACCTTCAATCTAGAAACAAAGACCTCTAGTTCTCTGCAACGTCTTCTTTCACATTCGTAAGCAGCTCTTATTTCTTCCATACTACTAAAGTCATCTGTGTCCATATCGTCAGAAACTTTGTTTCCCCTTAAATTTATGCCAGAATTTCCATTGGATGAAGCAAAACCATTTTGTTTTGCTTGGAAGTCATACTTGTTCAACTCTTCAGCTAAAGTGTCATCAGAAACCATCCCACTCTTCTTAAGTTTAGCAACAAGTACCCACATGTTTGCAAGTTCATTTTCCAGATCTTCTTCATGTTGTTTTGAGTCACTAATTCTTTGTTGTAGCTCATCCTCTCTTTGCTCTCTCTCAGATAACTCAGCCTCTAAAGAAGCTTCTCTGTGACATCTAGCAACAAGCTCCTTCTTTAACTCCTCAATCAGAATGCTATCCTCTCCCTTTCTCAAATATCCATCCATTCGCATGTTGTTGCTATGATCTTGCTTGACATCAAAATGTGCATACCGCTGGCCATTATTAGTTCTGCTAAAGGCTAGGTCTTTTGCTACAGCCAGGTCACCAAGCAACTTGGCATTTTGATAAGAAAGTCTGGTAACTTCTTCAGCCAAATTTTTTAGCTCCACCGCAGCTGCAGCAGCTAATTCTTTAGCATAAGAAGCTTCCTCGGCCAGTTTCTGGCTATGAATTTCAAGCCCATCTTTTTCCTCCACTAATCTCACCTTCTCTTGCTTCAGATTCTCTATTTCAGCAGCCTACATCACAAAATGCAGATTTCTTTTTAACTTAAAAACCAATTCACTATAAAGAGCTAATATTTGATGCTTGAAGTCAAGTATGAAGTATTCCACATGTTGACAAAGATCACCTGCATGAGAACTTGGGTCTTTACAGATATGTCAGTGTCAGATTCTTCTTTAGATAATGTGCATGGCAAGCTCATAGAATTTGAGGGCAAATCTTCATTTGATGATTTATTAGATGAAACAACCTTTGGTGTTGGTTCATCATCTTTGGCAGATGAATCAGTCAAACAATTCCTGACATTATTCTCACTTTTTCTGACTTCACCTGAGAAAGAGCCTAATTGCTGCTTTAGCAATGCAACAGTATCTTGGAGTTCAGAATTTTCAGATATCTGTTATGATGTTAAAATCCTGTCAGGACCGAGTACAACACATCATACCACATACAAAAACATTGTAACAACTTTATCTAGTTTCACCTTCATCTGCAGCTGTTCTTGTAGAACTCTGTTATCTGCAGACATGATCTATAAGTACCACCCACAAAATAATAAAGCCGTCAGCATTTATGTCAATGGAAAGATATATGTCCTGATAGGAGGCAATATTTGGACAAACCTCAAGTTCAAACGTCTTTTCACTTAGTTGAATGCTCAGCTCCGAGAGAGCCTACAAAAATATGGCAAAAGAGCATCACCCATAAGAGACAAGCAGCATAAAAATGAAAGTTTCAACCAGAAAATAATAACATATATGAGGTAAAATTATCACACAAGATATACCCACGAGTTGGAGAAAATCAACCTACTCTCCATGGGAGAGCTTCTTCTTTACTTATAAGTGAAGGATAAACATCAAAGGGTAAAAATATTGACTCTCTTGATTCAGTATAATTTTTTTTTAGAAAAGATCTTGTAGACTCAAATCTATAAGATTGACTAAATCAATCTAAAACATTGACCAAATCTATGACTAAATCAACTAATAAATCCTAATGTCCTAGGAAATTATTCATAAACTAATCCTAAAAGTCTAAAATACACAAAAATTGGTGTTGACCCAATACTCTACCATGACGATAATCCCGGTCGATCATGGCTGGTTTTTATGGTAACCTACTTACCATGTTCATGTACAATTACTATTAGAGATAGTAATACATTCAAAAGATACAGTTATTGATTCCCTCCAAGTTCTCCAATGCAATACACGTAGAAATAGATAGGAAACCACAGCATCATATGAAATGAATTAACATCCGGTTCAAGCTCCTACAATCATAATTTGCAAGTATAATCTTTCATGGCTCATTTCTACCCATAAACATCAAATAGGGGACCTATAATAGCAACAGTAAGGTGGTCTAGCAATAGGGCTTTATAATGGTTAGAGTTACTAATTAGCCCAACTAAGTCAAAGCCCTAATGGTCTTTCCTTGTTTGGCTTAAGGTTTCTTCATGAGTTGTATATATGTACTCTAATCCCTAACGGAAACCTAAAATGCCCCCTTCTTCTTTTTTCTTTTTTTCTTCTCTTCTTCCTTTCTTTTTTCCTCTCCTTAACCTTCAGTTGTTGTGAGATCCACCATTGACCCACAGCAGCTCTTTCCACCCAAACTACCTGTTGCATACCCCGCCGCCAGTTGCGTCTCTTCCACATCAACACCACCACCTGTTGCACCATCTCCTGGCAGGAAGAGCATCACCGGTCGTTGCTTACACAAGAAAAAGAAAGCAAAGAAAAAAGAGAGAAGAAGTTGCGCCGGCCAAATCAAATGCCATGTCATCATGATGTAATAACAATTTTTTTCCAGGAAAAAAAAACCCCACAAATCTTTACTGTTTTATAGGGACAAAAAAGGAATCCAGAAAAGTTTATAATTTTTGTTATTACTGCATATCTTAGATGATCTCTATACGTATTTATCTTTTCCTTACTAGCGCTGCTGGATGTACTATGGCTTATGCTATTGGCTATGTGATGTATTCTTTTTTGCGCTCCTCTTCTAGTGGTTGGAGTGTCCCATTTGTATTTTGTTTTTACTACTAATTTTATTATTGAATGTTCACTGCAGCTTTTTTATCTACCTAGCGTGTCTTCCTTTCCTACTATTGGTGGGATCCTATCAGTGTTATTAAAAGCGCAACACAAACGGTGTAAAAGACCGAGGCATGAGATCTTATGAATGTGAACACATTTTTCCAACAATAACCACAATATATATATATATATATATATATATATATATATATATATATATATATATATATATGGTAGCGGCCAACAATAGCATAATGTATGTTGATTAGGTTCCTAGATTAACAGTAATTTTCATTAAGTATGCGTCCAGCCCTAACGGCTACCAGAACACTTAAAGGCAAAGTCAAACCCGTTATTTAGAGATTAGTAGGTCAATATTTTTTTTGAGTGCTCTTGTCTTCGGTTCGAATAGATGATTCTGCGAACGCCTAGTCCCAGGAATCCATATGAAAACAGTTACTAAGTTACATTTCAGACCAGATCAATCCGCAACTTGAATGAAAGGTCAAGTAAAGAAGAAATCTACTACCTAATCGGTGCAAACTTCATCAAAAAAAAATCTCTGATTCAGACTGGAATTCGAACATAGTCCCAGTTCAACATATAAATTTCTTGGACAAACATAAGTAAAGTATGAGCTACTCGGATGTTGGTTACACTGGGAAGGGGTGGGTACTGGTTAGTCAGCAAGGAGTTCCTTGGTGCAGCAAATAGAGAAGGGGACCTGTGAGCTGAAAGCAACATCAAAAAATCGAGCAAGAAGAAGAAATGGAGGAAAAAGATAAGGGAAAAAAAATATTAGTATCAGATGTACATAGTACATAAGAAGAAAGTGAAAGCAGAAGAGAGGGGGCAGAAATCAGAACACGTGGCTTCAAAACTCAGAACATGTGGCTTCAAAACTAACATGGAGTAAGAAGATCTAGATTTTTGACCGTGAGAGTCGTTTTATATTTTTCTTTCCTTATGAAAGGAGTATTAAGTGACAAATCCAACAATTGTCCACGCTCAAACAAAACAACTCCATTAGTTGGTAAATATATTATTATATAAGAGGAAAACAAAGAATATGCATGAGGTGCATCTCAGTTGGGCATGATCCATGCTCGGAGCTGCCAAGAGGTGTGTGTTATACTAAGGCACCAAGGTTTGAGCCACATGTGCCACACAGTTTTTAACATCATTGGATCCCATCCTCTCTCTGTGGTTCCTCTTCGGCCAGAAAATTTGCTATAAGCACAGGTATTTCAACTATTTGTGGGATCACATAGTAAGCTCCAGCACTTCACTACTCCACCTGTCTACACCCTTGACACTCAAGCATGTGATTAGCAATATACGATGACTATTATAGGACTTGGCTCCTCAACAACAAGGAGCCCAATATACCTTATACTATCATGTTCCGTTATAGTGACTCAAATCTGGGAGGCCATCAAGGCTACGCATTCTGGTGACAACATCTCCCTTGTCTATAATCTCTGTAAGCAAATTTTTACTCTTCAACAAGCAAATCTCTCTTCTATGAAGGAATATTTTGCCTCTCAAGGGTATGTGGCATGAGTTGAATCATATAATACACTAACCACCATTATCTTTAATTAAGCATGTCAATATGGAGCTCTTTGTCGTCAAATTCCTCTCCGACCTTTACTAATAGTCGCATCGGGTCGAACATAGATTCTTACCGACTTAAATGGACCCCCTTTTCTTCTTATTGCCTTGTCCCGCCTGAGGCACTCTGCCCTCTCTATTACTACCATCATCGTGGTTCCTACTATGACGAAAGTGGGTCGAAAGTTGAACAAACTTTATTTTGTTTTCATACATAATGTTGTTGAATTCACTGGAGTTCTGTACCAAGTCTCAAAAACTTTTTCCACGGAAGTGGTGAAGAACAACTAACAAACTTGCTAAGGATGTGCGTCTAGTGCATTACTAGCAAGATTGCCGCAGAAAAGCAAACAATATGCACCGAGTTCACTAAATTGCTAAAAGAGCAAAACTCCCAACCGTAATATAGCATTGCAAAATATATCGTCTCGTTGCTAGGGCGATGAAGATCACCATTGATCGAAGTAAGATTCGACCCTTTCCGTCGATTCGTGCCTAGGAACCAACAAGTTCGGAATAACTTCTGGAACGCTCAAGATTGTCACCTCCTAGTTTTCGGACAAAGCACGAACATGGTACCCTTCGTTGTTGTTGCAGCTGCACTCTTTCTTCTTCTCTCTTGTGTATTGCACTAAGTACGAAAACATAAGACTATTTGTAGGGGAGTTAGACCCTAGCACCAAGCATTACCCACTAAGAACGTGGGCAGAAAATTAAAAAGTTTGGATAATGTGGACGATTACCAGTAGTAACTTCCTATAAGTATGGCAGTTACAAACTTAACTGCCCCATCGATAGCAAAACCGCGACAACAGAGAAAAAGGCCTACAAAATAGAAGTTACTAGGAGTTTCAAGAAACCACATAACGCCGAAACGATGCGGCACCATGGAACTGCAAAACTCCGACATATGCGCACCAACGAACTCGCAGTAGCACGCAGAGCAACATCGACAAAACCACAAACAAGCACATTGCTTCCATGGAGTCACCTCGAGGAATGCATCATCTATGTGCCTGATGGGAGCGTAAGAAGTGCAAAGTGCACCACTTCGTGCCCTTCACTCACGCATGAGTTGCTAGGCCCCTTTGGGGCCTAACTCTAAAGAAAATCTTTCTTGAAAATGGCGACAAAACAAATATTTCTTGTAAGATTTGAACCTTGTCCACTAAAGAAAACCCTCCATCCAACAACCACTTAAGCTAACTCACCCCATGTATGCAAGCCAATAAATAATAGTTCAAATATTGAAATTCAAGCATTTGGGGTTTGCCACGTCATGTAGTGGTGAGACCGACTCACTAGTGACCAAGTTGAAATAAACCCAACACATAATAAATACAAAGGATAATACATCAAAAGGATATAAATAAAGATTTCAATTTAAAGACATTTTGGTAGAGAATTGAATATTGAATTTTATGTAACTCTAGAAACTAGGGTTCTCTACTCACAAGAACTATAACAAAATCAAATTCGTCGTCATTATGCATCCATTAATATCAATGCTTTTATAAAGGGGAGATCATGGGTTTGGATCCTAAGAGGCCGATTAGAGTACCAGACTACTGATCTATTCGCCAATTTGCAGTCGTCCTATATTTTTTTAACGAAACAAGATGTACATGCAAGATATATTGCTCCAATTTGAGGGGGGAGTGCTTGAGCTAGTAATTGTGCAACTAGGTCAAGCCATATTGGGCTCAATGTTTTTATATATATATATATATATATATATATTTCATCTTCCCAATGTCCGTAGGTTCGAACCTGTTTCCTTTAAATGGGTTTCGTCGACGTGTTCCGCTTGTTGTCGCTGATGAATTGGTCACGTAGAGGAGGTGTGCCTAGTCCCGTCTAGTGAGGGAGTTAGGGAGGAGATTTTGGCAGTTCTTCATGAGAGAGATTTCCTATCCAGTCCACCTGTCTAAGGACTCGGCACTCGGGATGTTCACTAGACCCAGCTCCCCGTGTCGTGAGAATCACCAAGGCCAAGTCGAGGCCCAACGTTATCCCAGAAGCCATTTATGCTATCCACTTGCCCAATGTGAATAGAGTGGATATGGATCAAGGAGATTAGCAGGCCCTTTGGCTGCTAGTCCACCAGAGTGGGAGAATTATGCTCCGCCAAGGACCATCGACGAGACTTTTTCTGGCCGTTGAGCAGACTGACCTCTGATTATACATATGTCTATGGAGGAGGAGCTTCCTTCAAGGATTTTAGCACAACCCGCTACCAAAGGTTGGAATCCGATGGGTAGCTACACCGAAACTTCAGCGGGCGATTTTAGTGAATCGAAGGAGAATCTTTCTACGACTCAAATAGAAACTCCAGATCCCCATGTAAAACGATAAGTGGCTCCAAATGCTCTGACATAAGATTACGACATCGATCAAGAGGACTTCGAAACCACGATAAGGAGGGAAAGGAGAAAGAAGTAGAGTTCCAGTCCGATACTGAGGGTCAGTGCTAGATCTATCAAGGGACAATGAAGCAGGCTGCCTTGATTGATTGTGTTGTATGGGTACTCTAGTGTGGATGCTTTGTATCTCAACTATTTGGCTTTTGAGTCCTAACACTTCCTGTAAATTTCCCATTTATATATATAGTCTCTCATCCTCATGGAAACCTAAGGCTATTGAATTCTCTTGACAATAACTAATGTGGTTCATAAATTACCTGTGATAGGCCTGTGTTATTGGATGACTGCTGACTTGTTTCAAATGAACCAACCATCCGTTTCTCAAGGACTCGCATTTGCAGCTTCTTTTCATCAATTTCATCCTTCAACTTTTGCATTTGCTCCTGGACAAACAAAATAAAACCATGTTATATTCATCTGATCATTGAAAGACTACTCATACTTAGATGAACTTAATGAAGGACCATAAAAATGACCTCTGAGATATTAGGAGGCAGATGTTATATACCAGCAATTATTTACATATTCCTATAGAAAATTTATATGGCTCACATGCCTGAATCCGTAAATCTTCAGGGTTCCCGGATGCTTGCTCAGTTAATCTTTTAAGAGAGCTAGTACTAAAGGCAACTTCCCCAGCTAACATTTTCACCATCTCGCGAAGAAGATCCATCTGATCAGCTATAGTCGTTCCAGACTGTCATAATCAAACATGGGTTTAAGCATTAATATTGATAACAGGTTTCAGAGTATAAAAAGAAAGTCAAATATGCTACAATAATATTGCCCGTCACAGTAGACACTCAAATACTTGTTAGACAAGTTCACATGAGAAATGTAACAGGTTTAGTTGTTAAATGTAGGATTTCAAAACCTTCTTGCCAGGGTCGTTGCTGTTGTAAAGGGTGTCTAGTAGGCAGCAGTCTAGTCTTATTGAGTTTTCTGCAAATAAAAAAATCTAGCAGTCTCAACCTGATCAACTAGTCAACTGCCAACTCGAATGGTTGACGCGTAGCTGTGTATAATTTCAAGTTGTAACCCATCTTTATATTTGTTAGAGACCGTTATGCTATAACGAAATTCCATAGTTAATGGTGAGAATTGAGCGTTAAATATTTATATTCTGGCTAATTTGCACTTATATACTCTCAACTTTGTCTATGTTCACTTTGAACCCTGAAATCAATGGTGAGGATTTAGGCTTCTCAGCTTTGCAAGAGAGGGGAGGGGATGTTCAGTAGAGACACCAATCGGAAAAGGAGAGAGAAGATGGTCTCTGTGGTTTCGGGTTTCAGGATAAGGATGATGAAAATAGGTTATGGTTTATAGATGAGGAGAATAAGATGATAGTGAACTAGAGTTTAGGACAAAATAGATGATGGTGGTGATATAGGATTTGGGGAAGAGGAATGAGGAAGAAGATGAGGGTTTTAGAGTTAGTGTTTAGGAATGGAAGGATGAAGAAGATGGTGGATTCGGGTTAATGCTAAGGGTATTACCGGCATCAATATGTAAATTTTGACAGTAGGTAACAAATTGATAATAAGTAAGAAGTTCAGGGTATAAATGTGAAAAAAATAAGTTAAAGGTAAGAAAGTTAATATAGGGCAAGTTTGAGGGTATTTAAGTGCAAATAAGCCTTATATTTTTCCAACGTGCTCCGCAGGTGAAATATATCCATTTTATGAAGTAAGAACTGGGTTTACACAGTAATAAAATGTTCTATAAAATATCCTTAAATTGAGCGCCAGAAAGATATATATTGTTACACAACATGCCACTACAAAATAATGAAGCATTAGGAAATTTCTCCCCCTTTAAAAAAAAAATCTTCAGCTTGTGCTATTGGTATACAAATTGGAGTATGGAAATCATTAAAAGAGCACCAAAACCTTAACAACAAATTAGAGTGTTCAAGTAATATCTAATTCCTTCAATGAGTTATAGAACATAATGACAGCTAATTACCAAGACAGCAGAATAATGTCATAATATAAATCATCATGATCAATCATTAGCTAAGCTAACCTGGAAAGACACCATTCTGAAATTAATACAGATGTTAGATTTATGAGTACTAGCACTTGCACAAATATCAACTAGCAGAACCACACTACTTCAGAACTGTGCTATGAGAAACATGTGTTGTGTGTGTGTGTGTTTACACACACATGTATCGAGAGAGAGAGAGAGAGAGAGAGAGAGAGAGAGAGAGAGAGAGAGCAATATAAAACATGCAACCTGGATAAACTCAAAAAAAAAATAGGTTTAATTTTACACTACTCTATACAAAAATGCAGAAAATCAGCCAAAGAAGTTTCCTCACAGGTGGGGGCTTGCGCCCTTTGGCAGTTGCACTGAACAATTCACCTGCCTGAGTTCTTTCAGAAAAGGATTCAAATAGTGAAGAAGAATCTTCCCCCTTTCTACTAACAGATTTCCTTTGCCCATCCTTCATATCAAGCGACTGAAATCTTGTAAGTGACGAGTGTGAGAAAGATGGAGATCCACTAGCAGAACTTTCACTATCAGCACTAGGTGAGAATCCAGTAAGATGATCAGGCTTCTGCATGTCAAACAATCAATATCAAAATATTTAATATACTACAGAGCAGAATTAGGTTGTCCAACCAAAATATATATCGTGTATCGGTTCTCTTTGATTAATGTGTTGCGGTGTAGAATCACAGAGATCGTAAGATATATTATTTCAAAGAAAATTTATTTGGAAATTTATTAACCCTACATACTTGCAAATTAAACACACTAAGCAATAATAAGCAGCATTGTCAAGCAATAAGGGACATGTTTATCATAAGGTCAATAATTAAGAGCAAAAGTTGTAACATCATTGCATCAAACTTGATTGTAAATAGTCAGTGTGTTGACTTTCAAATGATATTTTGTTGTACATTCTAGTTTCTAAACACTAGATAACATGTAAAAAGACCTTGAAAAATGGACCAAGGAAAATCCAAAACAGAACATGGAGAAGGTTCAAGAAAGCTTAAAAAGATAAATAATAAAAACCAAAATAACAATTTTCTTTTTAAGATAAAATCAGTTACATGAGTTGTTGAAGCGTCAAAATATGCTAAATGTCATCCCCGAAGATATTAGATACTATTGGCGAGGTTGGAAGTCTATGAAAATATTGGAAATGAGACGCTTGTCCAAAGAGTTCACTCAGAATTGAAGATTGACCAAAAAAAATTGTGTCGATCTTAAAAGGCTATGTGAGTACTTGGGTCGAGCTTTAGAATTATAGTTCATTTTTAAACCACTGAAAATTTGGCTTAACCAATTTTAATTCATATTAACTTGATAATTCTCGTATTGGATGATGTACCGAATCAGATTATATGTATCATATTGTACGATAAAAAAATGTGTATTTAAAGCAAGGTCCGCAATTACAGTATTGGGCCATTCATATGAGAATCGGGATCGCCTATTTCGGATCGAAGTATCGGATTTTTTGTTATCGGAAAGCAAATAATTATTAATAGATTATTGAATTTTTATGTATTTAGGCATAATTGTAAGTCTCTGTTGTTTCTTAGTACTTTTGAAATTGAGTGAAATAATAATCAACCCTTGTTGATTGGTTAATTTGCGATAAATAATTTTTCTTCATTTACACGCATTATTATGCTTTTACACCCTTGTCGATTGGTCTTTTTCCTTCAATTTCTTTTGCCGAATTGACTGGAAAAGAAATCCCCAATATTGGTATCGGTCAGCATTAGTAGTGGTTGGTATCGGACCGAGACATGCCAAACCGTATCGGTATTGACCGTATCATATCAATATCGGTCGATACTGCAAACTACGATTTTAAGAGAAATTGTCTTGTATCGTTCAACAAATGGTATTGTACAGAGGCTGTATCATACGGTGTCATAAGATAACTATTGTGTATCATAACATACTGACAACATACAAGCAGAAGAAGATGACAAAAAAGGTGAACACTAAGATGACAAAAGAAAACCCTCAACTTGTGAAACAGAACATTAATCAGATGGTTCTTTACCTCATATCTAATAACATATCAATAAAATCTGAAAACCCGAGAGCTGATGTAACCGAGATAAATATCAACAGAATTATTAAATAATGGCTGTTTCATACTATCTGGTAGTCAATTTCCCAGTATAACTATCTGAGAATCTGAAGAAAAGGATAAAGTTTCTACAGGTAAGAGTCAGATGCTAAATTTGATTATGTTACTGGTATCATATGTAAAGAAAACATCTTTTCTTCGGACTTGGAATCTGGATCACGACCTGGGACAGATAAAGATCTAGACATGAGCTGTCTGTGTGTATGGGCCTTGATCAAACTTTGAAATGGGTACAACAGGTCATAACTTTACAAAAGGTTTGCTAACAGATAAAGATAAATAAAATGAACAGTTTTTTAAATATGCTTTTATGGTGTGCGGTAGGGAAATTTATTATATACTTAAGGTAGAGGAGGATATGAGAAACAGTTGCGGGTTTCTTTATACAAATTGTATGTCTCGACGGTCAATATGCATGCCTTCCCTCTTTCTCTTTTTCCTCAAGGCAACATCTCATTGGAGAATTTCTTCAATGGAAGTCTATGGTTGCGGGTTTCTTTATACAAATTGTATGTCTCGACGGTCAATATGCATGCCTTCCCTCTTTCTATTTTTCCTCAAGGCAACATCTCATTGGAGAATTTCTTCAATGGAAGTCTATGGAGCATGCCCACAGATTCGGGATACTAATAAGGACGATACATACACGAACAGAAATACTCTCTTCCTCTCTGGAAATCATGATAGTAATTGATAAGTTTGTTTTATCCAAGGCAGTTAAACCTTCTTGCACTTAAATTAAAGATCAGTCAAGTTCAGTTTAATAATAGCAGTAAAGACTACTCACCCTTAGCTTAAACCAACCAAGCATCTTGCGCCTCCTGTTCTTTCTATCCATCTTTAAATTGTCATCTAGGCTGATGGTATCCGCAGAAAATTCTGAATCAAGACTACCAGCATCATCATCAACAATGTAGTCTCGCTTCTTATCAGGCAAATAAGCAAGCTGCAAGAAAAGAGAAGGATATTAGGAAATACTAGAAGATGAAACAAATACCATGAAAAACCTAATAAGATTAAATACAGTAAATATCAGAAGCTACCAAGTGGTGCTTCAGAGGGAAGTTATAAAAGATTAACCTTAGTCCAGCCATCACAAGATGTAAATGTTGATATTTTGTTGATTACGAACTAAGTGTACTTCCCCGTATTTTGGGCATGATTTAACTAAAATGGTAAGCTGAGTTCTTGTCTGGTTAGGTTCATATTTACAAGTTTGTTGAAAAAAGAGAGAGTCAAGCATGATTTGCTGAGTTCCAAAGATGAAGTTGGTAAGTGAAGTAGCTTCACCAACCTTATCAAAGAGAAACATGAAACAAGAAATTCTGTAACTTTCACAACATATCTAGTTAGCAAAAACTGCTGGTTTCTTTTCATCAAATTATGAAGGTATAATGCTTGATGCCCAGTGCCAGAAGTAATGAAACTGAACCATAAGCATAACCCATCTAGAAGGAAATACCTCAATTAATCAATACACACACCTTTCGTAGTTATGATCATACCACAAAATGAGGCTATTACTTGTAAATTTTTGGCCGAGACAAACACTAGATAGGATCCAAGCATAATACCAAGAAGAGTTCTTGAATCATCTAAGAATGAACAACAACGACATAAGAATCATGAACTTTTTCTTCCTAATCCTTCCAGACACCTAGACCATTACATGTTATTAGACTACAAAGACACTATGAAGTACGATAAGGAGTAAAACCAGAAAACAGAGTTGTTCAATTTGAAGTACAGCATAAGAGAGATGTTAGAATAATCACCTCATCTTCCCCAAAGGAGTGCCTTCGTCTGTGCCCCGTCTTTTCTGACATATTTGAAGAAATTGTACTCTTTGTAGATACCAATATAAGTTTCGTTAAACGTTGAATTCTACCCATTAAAGCTGCTTTTGCTTGTTCCTCCTCTTCCAATCTAGATTGCAACTTCACTTGGCCAGCTTCGAGCTTTAACATTTGAACAAAAGAAAACCAGCATTAGGATATAATCTATCAATCTATAGCACCAGTCATTAGTAGAAATGGTCAAAACATAGCTCATACAATCTATACCACCAATCAAAAAATAAAATAATGTATGAAAATATGCTGAAGTTTCTTCGGATAGAAAAGCAAACCTGACGTTTCAAGTTAACAAGATCTTCTTGATCTGAGGCCAACGTATATGGTTTCTCCACTATACCACGCTTTAGTTGCTCCAGCTCTTCTTTCAAGCAGGAAATCTCCTTCTGATATTTCTTTATAAGGGACTTCTCATCCATTATCTAGAATCATATTATCATCAGTAACTTTGTGTACTGAAAAGACTACATGGTAATTAGAAAAAGTATCACCTTGTTCTGAGAAGCTTTAATTTCGACATACTTGCTTCGGTGCGCAAACTTCAATGTATTGTGCGTCTCTTCACTGTTGCTAGAAGCAGGAGTAACTGTGCAGATAAGCTAGAAACTAATGTATAAGAGCATCTATTACTTGCAACCTTTCTGGTGAACAGATAAAAGGTAGTTACCCAATATTTATATTGATGTTAGTAATAACACTACAACATGTAGAAGTATTAGTGCAGTTCCTCGAAGAACTTTACTGTGAACTGAAGCAGAAAAGAAAGCAAGTAGGGCAGGGTAGATGGTCACAAATAGACTTACAGAGACGCGCCCATGTCCACTGAGAGAGGACTGCAATAACCGGGTTAGTTTTGAATCTCTGTAGGGAACATGTGTAGCCTTCCCATCAGTCAGCTTAGATATCACCTGTAAATAGGACAAGAGAACAGAAAAACACATCGCTGAAAAAAAAAAGTTCAAATTCACTTTTGGTTATTTTAAGCATTATATAACTTACTGGTTCAAGCATGAAACATGAATAATCTGTCTTTTATTCAAACTTTCTCATCGGCCTTATTCCTAATGAAGTTAATAACTCTCTTATACATAATAATCATTTTGACTAACGAACTTGGATTATGCAAAACAAATGATGAATGGAAAAGCTCGTCTTTCAAATCCAAGGAAATTGAACACAACCTAGCTCATAATGCATAATTAAGCTAGCACTGCTCAAGATCCGTACTAAAAAAATTAGTGCACACTTGACTTTTGAAAGAAAGAAGGTAACTACAGCAATTGATTGAAAATAATATCCTACCGTGCCAAGTGTAAGTAAACTTTTGTTAATGTATGAGCCTTCTTTACGTCGCAATCCAGTTGTTTCAGTCTTTGAACTTTCTGAACCTGCAAGGTCAATCAAGTTCTGCAAGGGACTTTAGAACTCTATTAATATAATAATTTATTAAAAAGACAGCATAAAAGACAGCAACATGAATAAAGAAAACATCTCCAACCAAGATCTTACCAATTGAGACAGTGTAACATCTTCATCTACTTGATTTTCACCAACTGGACTGCTCTCAATGGTCTGCAATGCTAATCATAACTATTAGTCTATGCATTCAATATCAGCAACAGCACTACCAAATCAAACATTATAACATCTTCATCGTCTAGTGTGTGTGTGCGTGTGTACGACAAACTGCTAATTAGATATTAATCTTACAACTAACAAGACGTCTACTACATACTATAAAAGAAAACCAAGAAATTTCAAAAAGGTGTAAAAGTCCATGCCACTATACCAAATCTAGAGTTGTGGTTAGGGTTGGGGATTATATATTTATATATTCAAATATCCCTACAGGCCGAATGCCCATTTTATTGGCTGAGAGCTGGACTTGTATTACTTTAAATCCGCTTAAATAGCAGATCAGACCAGATTTGAACATGGGTTGGTCCAAAACATGTGTTACCACATGTGTCTTAAAAGGCGCACTCGGGACAGGGTCATATGGAGCCTAGGTGCAAGAATTGGGTTTCAACAAGTGATCCACACATTTTTAGAAAATTACTTAAATACTATCATTTTTAAATAAACAAACTTGTTATATCTATTACTCTCTGTATTCAATATCACCTTGCATGCATCACCTACGCCAGGTAAATGCACCTCGCCTTAGAAAGACAAGCCTGAAAGGTGCGCCCTACACCTCAGGTGCGCCTAAGCATACCTCATGCGCTTTGTACATACTATTTGCGAACATACCAAAACTCTAGGGTTGTAAGGATTGAGGGTTATATAATAATATTACCCCGTTAGAAAGAAATCCTAAAGATATTATCAGAAGAAGTTACAAAAATTAAATCTTATAGAGAATATTTCAAAACCTATAGATCCACATGGTAACAACACATAAAACTATCACTTTTTAGGAGAAAGGGACATTCAATTAATCATGTTTTAGAGGCAGGGTTGAATGTGAGGCCCAAGGGACGTTGTAGTATCGAACCTCATTTTCATTGCTCCTTATACACAATAGAATATTGTAGATGAAATGTTGCTCAAAAAGTTCAGGCTAAACGCTAGCGGCAGGTTGTAATCATGAAACCAGTTTTCATAGATCCACTCTTAAAGAAATATTAAAAAAATAGGGTCAATCAATAAGGATGGCTTAACTCATGCTAGTAGTTAGCTGAAGAAAAGAAACTGACAAACTGGGGATAATGCTGAAATGATAGCCAAATGAGATGACACCATCTGGCCATTAGTTACTTGAATCCACTAGAGATGGGAGTTAACCATCCAGTTTCTTGGGGATAAGGAGGAACCTGCTAATTGGGAAACATGATGCCAAGAGGGAGACTGCACGCCAGAAAGCATAGAACATGAAGAAATCAATCAGTACCTTGGAGGCTATCGAAACTAAATTGTTCCACCTTGGCTTCCAGTGACAGAGGCATCTTGCAAGGTAGCTGTCGGTTGGCCCGACCAGTTCGTGGCAGAGACCGAACCAGAAGTTCAGCATCCCCCCTGAGGAATCCAGTGGATGTTAGAAGGCAGCACCCAAAAGCTTCCTCCTCCCGAGATTGTGGGCAGGCAAATTTCCTATATGTCCCCGTCCGTACATGATGATTGAGGGAAGCAGGTGACAAGGAACGTACCCATGGGAGATACTGGACCAAATTTACCTTACAAAGATCCTGTAGAAGAAATTTTCCAACAGTGCTTGGCCCTAGCATAAAACAATGAAACCTCATACATCAGGTACGCTCTCTTTCCATTCTCTTTCAGCGTACTCTCTGCTATGAGTTCTCTTTCTTTCTCCTTCAACATACTCTCCGCTAGGGTTTCAACTGACTTCATTGTCAGATGGAGATTCGTCGGGAACACCACCGGTATGATCTTTTCTGCAGGTCCTGCCATGACCCAAGTCCGGAAAGGATGATTGAACCACGCAGCATAGCCCATGCAGGAAGATCGCGTGGTCAAACAATCTGAGCTATAAAGAATTATCTCCCACACTGAATTCAAGCACCATCTCTTTCGCAAATGTTGTGCCAGTTGGACACAAGCTTTATTCTATCTAACTGCTGTGCTCCGTAGAGCCCATATTTACTAAACAAACACAATATATATTTAAAAAATTAGCAGATAAACAGTGTTCCAAATCACAGTTAACATACAGTACATAGATGTTCCTATGTCCACTGTATAAGCTTTAAAAGATACAAAGGCGGGCTGTTCAAGCTACTTTACCGTAATAATTTTGGAGGAAACTGGGACATCAGAATCACAAATATCCCTAACAACACCAAGCTCTCATAAGAATTTGCTGTAATGTAAACAGAAAATTGATACTTACCAATGTGAAAATAGTGTGGCTTCGACTACTGAGTAGATTAAAATTATTGGAACCCACATGCCTGTGTTCTGCAATAACATGACTTGGTAAGTGCAACAACTATCCTAGAAACAAAAATCAAGAAACAAATATATAAAAAAGAAATTTAAGTTTGTAATCAAGAAGAAGGAAGCAAGATACTAGAAATAATAAGAGTTTGGAGTACAAAACAAAAGGCCTTATTATCGGTAGACTATTCAAAGTATAGGATCATCAAACAATTTCTCGCATGAAAAGAAACAGAACTATACCCTAAAAACAACAATGTCTGATGCAAAAAAGACCAACTGCCAACAGAGAAGTCACCTTACGTAGTGAAGCCTTCAAAGTTCAAACAAAATTATTATCATATACCACCATTAGGCCGTATCTCTCTATATCTGGTATATCGCTCGGTGTAGACACATAATTTAACTGTTTCTAGAAAGACTTCAAAGTTCAAACAAGAGGACAACTCGAGTCGGTTGGCCATAATATCATCAAGCTTCATCATCAGGCAAATAGACTCGTCATCACGTCATGACAATTAGTTATCAACAATTAGACTTTTCGTCAACTTTGGGACGACTCGACATCAAACTGACTTGTTGTCACATCACGACGACTCGTCAACAAACAAACAGACTCATCATTACATCACGTTGCAACGACTCGTCATCAAACAAGAAAGGCTCGTCATCACATCTTGTCATGACGATTCGTTATCAAACAGACTTGTCATCAAGCCATGGCATGATGACCATCATGATGGTCAAGCGCGCAGAAAAGATTCATCAACATCAGAAACTTACTTAAAATTGTCATAAGCAGAACTTGTGAAAGCATGCAAAGCAGTTATAAGAAACAGTTCAGTAACCATCCATCAAGTCAAACAACGACAAATGGCAAGCGTTGATTAGATAACCACATATATATAAGTAGGCAATCCCCCTCTATCAAAGGAGAATAGACTTCCCCAGAGAAGAAACTCCATACAAAGAATGAAACTTCCCTAGAGAAGACTCCACGGAAGAACTCCCAAAGAGAGAATTTCCAAAGAAGAAACATATCCCAGAAGAGATTCCACAGAAGTAACTTCTCCCCCACAAAGACTAACTAAAGAATTTCCAAAGAAGAATCTACAGAAGACTTTCCTCCAAAGGAGACAGAAAACATTCCACTTCCCACAGAAGCTTCACACATGCAAGGACAACAAATTGCATGTGAAGATTGTAGAGGGAAGGTAACATGAAGGCTCCTTCTTACTAACTAAATTTGTAACATGTCAATGAAAACGATATGTTTTTAAATATTGCTTATCTTTAAATTGTTTCTTTTATGGCATTGTATTCCCCTGTTCAAAGGTTCTCCACTTTAGGATATAACTAACAGAGATGATTGATCGATGCTCTATTCCATGGCAGATGACATGTTATTGTCTACTTTGAGAGATTGGCTTGATATGGTTTCTGGTAAAGGCTTTCAAATTCACTTCTATACGATCAATGTTGTTAGAGATATAACAATGTTTTATTAATCTACTCCGTGAGAGACGAGCTTTGAGTCCTACTCCACGAGATATTAGCATAATCAAAGACATGGCCATTGCTCTACTCTACATGAGATTGGCTTTGAGGCCTCCTCTATGAGAGATTAGTATGGCAAATCTTATGTGCCCTTTCATTTCTGATGGGATATCCTCCATATTTCTAATAAATACATTCAAATATATTTGGACACCAAGTCATCACGACCACAAAATTACATAACGCCCTATTCAATTTCAACCAAAACACCCTGTATCCTATTATCAGTACAAGAAACCCAATCAGTATGTCTCTGATGCCGACACCAACATCAGAAACCTTGTTACTGATGTTGGATCATTTGGGCTCGCCGTGAAGCAAGGTCCCGGCAACATCAATAGCAATATTGAACTCGGAAAACTATGCTCGGGAAGCATGCCTGAGATATTAGATGGCCTTGGGAAAATGAAAGACAAGGTCAAGCGTGCGAGGGAATCCAGGAGTAGGTGTCATGTAAGCATCCTTAGAAAAGACATCATAAAGAAAAATATTCTTTAACATCCATTTGGTAAATGAGTCATTAGCAAATATAAGCAATGGCCAAAAGGTGTGAAAATTGGTCATCTTGGTAGCAAGAGCAACGATCTCGTTCTAGGAAGCACAGCATGTCGTGTCGGTCAAGTACTATATGCACCTCAGACACTAAAATACACTAGGACATGCCAAAATAAGTATCGAGTTTGCGTCGTCGTGTCTTAGTGTGTCATGTCGTATCTGCGTCTGTGCAACATAGGTCTCATTGTTATGAATGACATACTACGATGAGTGCCTAGGCGAGCCTTCTACAAACCAATAGTCCTATATGTAAATAATTTGATCTTAATAAACTCATTCATAGACGATAGGAGACTTTTTTTACACCAAGGATATAAGATCCCAATATGACTTTAAAAAACCTAAGTTCGTCAGACATAGCACCCCACCACTTGGGTATAATAACAGCTTCCTTATACGACACGGGTTCTCAATGACTCGATGTAGTTGCGAGAAAACCCTAAAGAATAGGAATCAAGTATGAAAGCACGTTCATATCCTTTGAAGCATGACGCTCGCAAGTGGAGCAATGCGGAGATTTAGAATCCTCAAGAGCAGGAGGAGCACGTTAGACAATAACATTATTGGTCTCATCTCAATGAATTGAAGTAAAAAAGTTACGGAAGTCTCATTAATCATTAGCCATGTTAGTATCATATGATACATGAAAACTTTCTTACAATACGATTCGAAATACTATCATTTCGTTATATATCGGTCGGTTGATCGGGTATGATACATATATGTTGATAGTAATATTGATTTTTCTACTCGAGTCATGTATTGTATACTTAAGAATATGGATTCTTGAACTAGATAGACCTATAAAGATAAAACGAAATAAAACAATTATAAGAATGACCTAAACTCTATAAATTATTGTATCATGTTATACACGATACGATACGCAAGTAAATTGATACGCGATATGTACAGCGAGTTGACAGCCTAGGGTAATAGTAATAGTGGGATGGTCTTGATGGTGATACATGATAGGAGGATGAGGTAGAATGGGAATTCGATGTGGGTGGAGCTGCATTCTCAAGTAAAACAAGATCAACTAGTATGAAAGGTGGTAAAGGAACCGGAGAACAAGGCATAGTATGGCATAATTTCTAAAATGTGAGATGGGTGGAATTACGAAGACATTTGGCAACAAGGATATAGCATATATAAGCCTTATTGCTAAGAATATTACCCAGAAACACCCATAGAAAAGCAAAAAAAACTTGTTTCGTTCAGAGCGTAAGAAAGTACATTCAAATACGCAAAGTATAGACTAGTCAGGAGTATTGTAGTAAAAGTCTAGGAGTATTGTAGTAAAAGTCTTATGATACAGGAAAACACCATCAAGAATGGAGGGAACGTGGTTAACCTAAAAGACACCAGTAAGAGTGTCTTCGGCCCAGAATTGGGCAGGGGCATAAACTGAGAGAAATATAGTGATCTTACGATAAGTTTGTGCATCTCTCAGCAACTTTCTACTGATGAGCATCAGGAGACTGAGCCAAATTCCCATGAGAAATTATAAAATCGTGAAACTAGTGGGAAGTGTATCCATTTGAACCTAAGCAAAAGATCTTGATTTCACGAAAGAATTATGTCAACCAACTTTGTGAACTTTAGATATTTAGAGAAGATATTTAACTTTGAGAGAGCATGTAGATCCAAGTAAAATGAGTGCAATCATCAAAGTAAAAGACATTACTGATGTCCTCCTTTTGAGAATTGGGAGGACCCCATATGTCTAAGTGAATCAAATCAAAAGGAGAAAAGGAAATGTGCATACTAGAAGAAAAAATGCTTTCCAAATGTTTGGCCAATTTGTAACCATTACATGGAGTAAGGGACTTGGAAGAAAAATCCCGTAAAGCACATGAAATAGATAAGAACAGTAAGCAGGGTAAGGAGAAATGATCGAGATACGGTGCCAAATGTCACAAGTAGAAGGTGGTGTGAGATCAAGGCGAGTCATAGGTGAAGTATGAAGTGGGGAAGGAGGATTTGGTAGGACAAGACTGTCACCTTAAGCAGAGTAATATGAGAAGGATGTAAAGGTAATAGTATATTGCATATCGGTCATTTGGGAAACACAGAAAATCTAGATAGTTTAGGAACATAATAGACAAAGGAAAAAGAAAAATGAGGTAAGTCACACAAATGATCTTGGCAGGAGATAAGGATGTACCATCACCATATTGTATGAGTCTGAGTTAACAAGTGATGTAGAAATCAGACTAGAGGTTCATGTCACATTATGGTTGGCCTCCGAGTCGAACATCTAATTTTGTGCTAAGGTACCTGAATATGAAGTATGATCAAGCAGCAGAGAAGAGAGTCTTAGCGTTTAGGAGCAGAAGGAGCAGCACATGCATATACGGGGTAACACAGTTCACATGGAAAGCGGAGTGTCATGGGTCATGGTATTGGTTTGGAAACGGGTATACTATTTGTCTTTATTTTCGTCTTTATTTTCGGTTAAAGGGTGTAGGGTGTGATAGTTCATCACTTCTGTTCGTGGTACGCCTTAAGCTCCTAATTGGGACAATACTAGTTACTCGTTCAAATTTGACTAGATAATTGTGTCATATACAAGAAAGAAAACCTATATAGAACATAAGAAAATTCAAATTCATTACTTTAACTTACTTCATTCAATAAAATGTACAACTTGACTTAGTCATAAATCAATTTGAAACAGAACAGCCGAAAAAATAATACAATAGTGTCAAATCAAACATGTAAATAAACTACAAAATATAATGATAAGCGACTTAAAGACCTCATAGAAAATAACAAAAGTGTCACAAAATCTCATGAGCTCATTTTCTTCTTTGCATGAGCAACTTGCAAAAGACATTGATGGCTCATAAGCAATGAAGAAAAAATATCGAACTAGATACTCAAATTTCATAAGAAATATATAGGTATGGAATCCCAATTGACAAGAAATAAGTTTTTTCCAACTTCTTTTGCATTGAAAGAATTAGCAAGATTCGAGAGATTGATTTGAATCGCCAAATTTAGCGAGATTTCAGCAGTTAATTCGGATCGTCAAATTTAGTGATCCGAATCGAGTACCGTAATGGAAGAGTGTATAGGCTAGGCATGATAAGAAAATCGCTTGGTGTGTCTATGAGCACCATAGAAGTCGGAAAAACATGTAGCAAAGAGATAAGAAACCATAGGTCGGACCAATGTTACCAGGATCGTGGGTCGCTTTGCTACGTGGTACGGATACGCGATACGGTACCTCAACCGGTACGCGGTGCGGTGGGGGTAGGCTTATTCAGTACGCTATTTGGGATCGTTGTCCTTTTTTTTCTGGATCGTCTTTGTACCCTATACAATTATATAGAAGTAGATACCAAATATCATAAATTCATAACCAAAGCCATCAAAATCCAAGTGAAGGAAAGCATAGACAATATTCTTGTAACTAAATAAAATATCATAAGTTCACAACCAAAGCCATCAAAATCCGGGTCGCTAAATTTGACGATCGGGTCGCAAACGCACCCCGTTCGGGGTCGTTCGTCCCAATTCGTGGGACGTAGGGGAGGTTGGCGAATTAGGCAACTATGGGTCGGACAACAGCAGGAATATAGAAGAGTGGCTGAAAAGAGAGTCAAAGAACAAAAGCAGAGTAAGTTGAAACCAAAGTGTTACTTGGTGGTTATCTCTATGCTAGTAAGCAATAAATGAAGCAGCACCAGAACTCAGAATTGTGCTGAGGAGCATCTCTATGCTGATGAGTCATAAATAAAGAGTCAAGATCAAGAAGGCGTAGACACGTTGTTGCTGTTAGTGGTCTCCGACAACATAGAAGCTGACTAGTGGAAGACCTGATGCAAGTGGGAAAAGATTGTTGGTGAGTGTAAGTAGGCTAGAGTAGCCAAATAGGCCAGCAGCAAATCACACCAAAAATGGATATGAAGTGGGTCTCAAGCCAAAGCGGAGGTGAGTTTGTTGAGGTCCCAATTAGTCAGAACAGGGGCTCATGTGGATCCTCGCAGCAAATAATAAACGAAAAAGTATAGAACTGAATTAAGCTTTGATAGAGGGGAAGTAGAGAGTGGCAATAGATGGGGAGGCTTCCCTGTAGGAGATTAGCGGCAGCATTGAAGACAAACACTAGGTTTGGGACTGCTCATCTTTGGCTGCTTCTGTTTTTTTTCTTGGAAATTCATTCCAAGGCTGTTTGGTAAAAGCAGCTTATCATAAAACTTTTGAAAAGTTAGTTCAACTTTAGGGCAGCTTTTGACAGCAGCCACCCACCTGCAGCCAAAAGCTGCTTCTGCTGCCAGTTATTGAAAAGTAGCAGCAATCTCAAACCAAGCCACAGATGGGCATGTTTCGGAAGGTCGGATGGCAACATTGCCTGGAGATAAAGTCGTCAGCAACCAAAAAGGTCATTTGTGACACTTAAAGACGGTGATAATGGGGAGAACTGTCGAAGTTCATATCATGATTGGGCTAGAACAATCGGAAGAGATCATCAGCAGGGATCGAGGTCACCAAAGAACACATCGACTAAGTATGTCATGATTTGGGTCTGATTTTCTTGTGGATCTAATTCGATCTGGTTTGGTTTATGTTTCTATATTTTGAAGAAGTATGATCTCAGGTAGCTTTGAGTTTTTGGATCAGGTTTGCGTGCCAAGTTTAAGGTTCCAGGGCAGGTTGGTGCTCTATATGCTGGTGGAGATAGATAGTGTAGAGGGCGACAAGGCTTAGTTCTGAGCATGGTTCGCAGTACCTATATGGCTATATCGGAATGGGACCCTTCTTATGAGTATCAGTATCGGTGGTTTCGGCATTTTCGGATTGGAGTTTCCAAGAGAGAGGGGAAAAAAATATTTAAGAAGCTAGAAAGAAATTTGATAATTTAGTCATAATCTTATGTATTATGTGTTAGATATTCTTGTACATTTTACGTTTTTCTAGAAAAAAATATTAAGATGTACGATTATTGTGAATTTATAGTATACAAGTTCGACAAATGGTAATGGTTATGCAATGAATTTTATGCACGTTGATGTTCGGGATGATCGAATCATTGCGCTTACAGTGCTTTTTCTACAGTTCTTTCTTTATATATTTTTTTTAATAAAATGACCGGAAAAGAGAGCCACAATAGTGGTCGGTATCGACATTGGTTGAGGTATCATATAGGACATGTCAAAAACAATATGATATGACCAATCCGTATCGGTATCGACAAATACTGTGAACATAGGTTCTAAGATGTCAGCTATGTGATGGTGAGATGGCAGTGATGGTGAAAACTACAGTTAGCCAGGCTTAGGGTTCCAAGATGGCAGCTAGGAGGCGGTGGTGAGAAGTTAGGGTTATGGTTTGATAGGGCCTTTGGTAGTGGTAGCATGCATACATGAAGATTGTTCGGCTTTGGGTTTGGGTTTGGTTCGTTTGGGTAGGGTGATGGCATCAAGGGTTGGTCTAGTTTTGCTTAGAAGAAGAATAGAGGGGGAATTTTCCGTGTAATCATGGCTTTCATACCATGTTCAAGCAGACACGCTATTTAAAGAGAAATACATAACAA
Source organism: Iris macrosiphon (assembly GCA_036927795.1). Taxonomy (NCBI): domain Eukaryota; kingdom Viridiplantae; phylum Streptophyta; class Magnoliopsida; order Asparagales; family Iridaceae; genus Iris; species Iris macrosiphon. The sequence continues at coordinate 268,363,586 of JAYESA010000004.1, read as the reverse complement.
AGAGAAGTAGACCAGTATACAATAGCTAGCATGCGACATGACTAGTGATATCACAAAGGCATAATAAAGAAAATAGCACTAAGACTATACTTACCTCATGTGACCAAGGAGCAGGCCCAAAGCTCCCCTAAACTATAGACTATAGAGTCTAGATGAAGAATTAAGAATAAATCTCTATGACACATTTTATGTTAGCCAAAAAGAAAGTGCATATCCTTCAAGGCTTCAACATAATTGTACAATAGTAAATTGATCAAATTCTATTTTAATTCTAAACCTTTACTGTTTTCCTACATTAAGCTGTCCACCTCAACTCTGATAGTAACCTTGCTGCACAACTGATCTCAGCTTTGCACTACAATAATGTACCAACAGGCATAATTTCTATTACATGATTCTTCTATTTTAATATTATCAACGTTGATGGTGATGACAATACCCACTCAAGCATCATGAAGTAGATCAAATTTAGGGATCAAATATGCACTTAAAAATAGTGTCCAGCAGGAACATTGGACTTTTAATTATCTTGATTTGAATGCCTGGCAGAAACCTTACAATATTGTCATAGTATGGCACGTCTCTGCAAAGTATCAGTTTTTTAGTATAATTATGATCCACTTAACTAATTGCTCCAAAGTACAATAGGAATGATTTAGACATTTAATTGCCACAATCGAGAAATGACATCTTGTCAACAAACATCACAGTAGAATTGTGATATCACCATGTTACGATGTGTTCTTGACATGTCCAAGTATCAATGTACTCAACAAGTCAACAATTTTGAAAGTTTCCTGGCAAAACTGTTTCTTCCACATGTTACCCTGTGCAGAAAGACAGTGCTAGTGAAAGGACCATTCCTAGAGGCACATAATTCGTCAACTAGATAACCTATATCTTTCCAGGTTAAAAACCGTCAAATATTCAAACTAATTGGATAAAGTAAACTATATCAGGGAAAGGTATAACTCAATATTTTGCCTGAGGAAAACACTTTAAAGCTGGCACTGAAAGCATAAAGACAAAAAAAATACTATACCTCATTGAGAGACTCTTTTGAATGAAAAAGAACTGGACTGAATTAATTAATTAAATTAAGTATTTTGTTCAATACCTTCACCAGATGCTATTAATGAAAGAGCATGAGCAGGAGACAGGACCACCTCTTCCTTGATTCCCTCGACATAAGTTCCCTAAGTAAACATGCCATGTTTGGTGTTAAGTTACACAAATGATTTAATGCTCTAAAATAATTAATATTACAGTAGACAACAACACACAATGAATATAAGTTTACAGTAGACAACAACACATAACAATGAATATAAGTTTGAGGAAAAACACCAACAACGAGTTCAAGGAACACAATGAAAATAGAAGGAAAATATTAATTAAAATATACATAGATATTTGTAGGATATTACACAACTCAAAACGGTATCAACTTTACCTGTGAGTCCTCTCTAATTTTAAGGTTTTGCCCTGTTGGATCAAGTAAGTCATTAATAACCTGAAAAAGGTAGGAGAATAAGTCAAGAACTATATAGGAATATGTTCGAATCCCCTACAAGATTTCAAAGAAAATAGATGAATAAAATATTTTCTTTAAATCAAACTGGTGCAACTCAGCACTTCGAACCAGATCAAAATGAACTGGATTTTCACACATATAATGTCAAAGTCAAAATAAGTGGTAGAGATCGTGAACACTGCAAACAGAGGATCTACACTAATCCTATTTGACTAACCAAGAAAGGACATTGATATCCGCGCTACATAAGCTATTTGATGAAAAGAAGTTTTGTCATTTTCACTTACAAGGACCCCTTTATATTGACAGAATATGTTTTGACAATTCGACTTTTACATTTTTCTAAATTCCTTCTAATTAGAAAGGTGCCTTGTCTAAGTGAAACTTGATACAAAAGTCATGATGCAGTCCTTGCAGGAAGATAGAGGCATCAGCCAATAGAAGAGAAAGGGGGAAGGTTTGACAAAAAACCCCTACAAAATGATTCAATTTATCTTATATTTATATGTAGGATTTTCCGCATGCCCCATTCTCTTCTATCTTATCGGTCTTCTCCTAGAACATCTTTTATTCCTAGGAAGCACGGATACTCCAAAACTGGTGTTGTGTCGGTATTGTATCTGTGTCGGTACTGTGCACATACATCATATATAAGAATAAAGCTACAACATTCTTTATACAAAATGAAAAGACCAAAAGAAAGGTCTGCATAATCATAGTGTTATCAACTTGGGTCGAAGATTTCAGATTATAAAAGAGTTCAAATCTTATCATGCATTAGTTTTGTTTCCACCATCTTTTATCATCTCTCCATAAAGAAATGGTGGATAAAGAACAATAAGAAATTTATCTACAAATGAGTGCAAAATAACACATGCAATAACTTATCACATAAATAGATGCAATCCTTGCAGGAAAATAGAGGCATCAGCCAATAGAAGAGAAAGGGGGAAGGTTTGACATAAAAACACTACAAAATGATTCAGTTTATCTTATATTTATATGTAGGATTTTCCGCATGCCCCCTTCTCTTCTCTCTTCTCGGTCTTCTCCTAAAACACCTTTTAGTCCTAGGAAGCACGGATACTCCGGTATTGTGTCCGTGTTGATACTATGCACATACATCATATATAAGAATAAAGTTACAACATTCTTTATACAAAATGAAAAGACCAAAAGAAATGTCTGCATAATTATAGTGTTATCAACTTGGGTCGAAGATTTCATATTATAAAAGTGTTCAAATCTTATCATGCATTGGTTTTGTTTCCACCATCTTTTATCATCTCCATAAAGAAAGGGTGGATAAAAAAAAATAAAAAAATAATCTACAAAGGAGTGCAAAATAACACATGCAATAACTTATCACATAAATAGATGCAATCCTTGCAGGAAAATAGAGGCATCACCCAATAGAAGAGAAAGGGGGAAGGTTTGACAATAAAAATACTACAAAATGATTCAGTTTATCTTATATTTATATGTAGGATTTTCCGCATGCCCCCTTCTCTTCTCTCTTCTCAGTCTTCTCCTAGAACACCTTTTAGTCCTAGGAAGCACGGATACTCCAAAACTGGTGTTGTGTCGGTATTGTGTCCGTGTCGGTACTATGCACATACATCATATATAAGAATAAAGCTACAACATTCTTTATACAAAATGAAAAGACCAAAAAAATGTCTACATAATCATAGTGTTATCAACTTGGGTCGAAGATTTTAGATTATAAAAGAGTTCAAATCTTATCATGCATTAGTTTTGTTTCCACCATTTTTTATCATCTCTCCATAAAAAAAAGGGTGGATAAAGAACAATAAGAAATTTATCTACAAATGAGTGCAAAATAGCATATGCAATAACTTATCACATAAATAGATGCAGTCCTTGCAGGAAAATAGAGACATCAGCCAATAGAAGAGAAAGGGAGAAGGTTTGACAATAAAAACACTACAAAATGATTCAGTTTATCTTATATTTATATGTAGGATTTTCCGCATGCCCCCTTCTCTTATCTCTTCTCTCTTCTCGGTCTTCTCCTAGAACACATTTTATTCCTAGGAAGCACGGATACTCCAAAACTGGTGTTGTGTCGGTATTGTGTCCGTGTCGGTACTATGCACATGCATCATATGTAAGAATAAAGTTACAGCTTCTTTATACAAAATGAAAAGACCAAAAGAAATGTCTGCATAATCATAATGTTATCAACTTGGGTCGAAGATTTCAGATCATAAAAGAGTTCAAATCTTATCATGCATTGGTTTTGTTTCCACCATCTTTTATCATCTCTCCATAAAGAAAGGGTGGATAAAGAACAATAAGAAATTTATCTACAAAGGAGTGCAAAATAACACATGCAATAACTTATCACATAATAAAGTATAGTAGTATACAGAAAATCATTAATGTATCATCAACTACCCGGTAAGCTTTTACTATATGCTTACCTCGTTGTATATTTCAAGGTATGAAACACGAAGAAGAAATTCTCGTCCGGGTGTCTGGTTGAAAGAGCAAAAGCAATAATAAGATATAGAAGAATTAGATCACATGAAAATTTTCAACAAAATACGAAGATCAAATTATGTTACTTCTTGGATAATGCCGAATACATCCTTCACTGCCAACGGAATTATACCAGGAGATTTTTGCTCGCCCTACAGAACACCGAAGTCACATTACAAACTGACTCATCAAATATAAAATATTGATGAAACTACAAAAGCCTAATGTTCTTCATGTAAATCTAGAAATACAAAACAAATGAACAATTTGCACACCAGATGAGAGATACTAACCACTCAAACAGTTTTCTTTGTTAAGGATACTTGAATAAACTACATCATTTCTGTTTATCATTGCAGAAAAATATAAAGTAAGACATAAGTGCATGTGATCTGATTTTAGAGCAATCTCCAACTCCTATGAGGACTTGGGCAGATCCCACCCTGATGCTAATAGTTCTCCCAACATGTGTGCAGGGCCGGCCAGCCCATCAGTGGTCCAGACCGGTTCACCCAAAAGCTAGAATACTCCTACCCTCCTGCAATGGACACCATGAGGTCATCTCCCAATTATGCCACTATCCCCTTAAGTTGCCCTTACAACAAAAGTGCATCCTGCAACTGTCCTACCCGTAACACGAGAAACGTGCACTAGATTTCTGAAGGAGCAACATGGAAACATCAGATCTAAATGGAAGAACAAGAAAGATATCTTAGATACCCTAGATCTAATCAGCCGTGTCGATTTAAGCAGTCATAAAGGGCCTAAACCCTTGTGGAAGGGAATTTGAACGCCCGGGTAACCATCCACACTCCTGTTGTCGTCAAAGGCACAACCCAAAAGTTGTGCAATGCAGTTGTCACTAGACATATTGAATAATCTTCTTCTTGCCCTGCATCATTCAATTTGCTACTAATTCATTCAACTAACAATAACCCATGTGTGCTAAACCACCATTACCCATGACACTAAACACATGCGGCACGCCAAAGTATTGATCAAAAGAAGGGCTGTGAACAAACAGAGCAGAGTCGAGCTTTGTGTATTCAAGCTCAAGATACATCTAGGGGAGGAAATTATAGAGCTGAGCTCAACCTCTAGCTTGAAAGAGTGTTAAGGCTCGAGCAGCTAGACTCGACAAGAGAGCAGCTTAAGGGGTACTCAACTTTAGCTTGAGCTCGAAGTTTGCTATACTGTAAGCAAGTAGTAGATATATAATTAGGTAAGAAGTAACTATGAAAATAAGTTTAGTTTCATTTCTTTTCCTTTTTTTTGCAAGGAACTATAAAAAATAAGTTTATATATATATATATATATATATATATATATATATATAAAGTCCAATCGAGTCAACTTAGTCTACCAGAGTCAAGTCATAGTCGAGGTAAGAGAGTTGAGAAAATATAATTCCTTGAGCTTCACGGGTCGAGCTTGATTGTCAGCTCATGGGTCGAGCTCCACTGTGTTCAAGCTTGGCTCCTGTAGCCAATTGAGTCCATTACCATGTCCAAGCTTGGGTTATTAACAAAGCGAGCTCAAGAAAAGTTCGATCTTTTCTCAAGCTGAATCAAACATGCTAGTTGCTATGTTCATTTGCAGTCCCAGTCACTAGCCATAAGAAACACAGCTAGATATCACCAAGGCATGAGATGCGACGACTACAACATGCCAAGAGCAATAGTTACACAGCTCGTGTTGTTGGCTCGGCATGTATCATATAAAAACATGATAGATGCTACAGAGGATAGACTCTTCCAGAAAGTATGTAACCCTCTGGTGTAAGAAATAGAGATCTTAGCCAATAGTCCACAAGCAACACTTGAACTGAAGCCTCCCACTCGCTCTATCATTGCAAGAGCCAAGTCAGGTCTTGCATATAGCAATTTTACATGCTACAGCAGAAGATGCAGCACTCATGTTCTGTGAAATGAGTTCCATTACAAACCTCAGCCTGCCCAGTCAAGGTAACATGCACGGCAAAAAAAGTTGGGCTATGTCACATCTTCATTCGTAGTCCCAATAGACAAAGGGGATTTTACTCATGTGAGTGAGGCTATCTAAACCTAATAAAATACTTGTATATTTTCATGCAAATTGATCATCTATATTGTATTCCCAGAAGTAACTAACGAATCTGGAACAGTCCACATGCTCGATCATCAATCAGTCTAAATCTCTTAAAGGCTCCCCAAACTATAATCTAATTCCCTCTGAAACAAGAGGTTAACTTAAGACCCTTAGTAGGAAAAAAAGCTAATTAGCCAAAGCATAACATATTTTCAAATAATACTTGTTAAAAGTCTCAGAAGCATGTAGGTAGGTTATTACCCAATTAGTTTCTTTGACAAGTGTCTAATACAAAGATTTCTTGATGTAATTATGACGTATATTTTTGTCCTTCTCTTTGTAATCAAAAAACAAAAAAACGATGCATCTGCTTCCTAAAGTATATTTTGCCTCTAAAAAACCTCTCAAGTATATGAAATGTACTAAGAGGGTTTCTTACATCTTTTAATAACCTACTTAGTTAGCCAGTGCGGAGAGGGACAAAACAAGATATTTCACAGACAACCGTAATGATGCCGGTGGCCTTTTACTTTTGGACTCTGTTTTGAAGTACACTCCTATCCATGTCAACACCGTGCCTCTACAAACAGATCCAGGTTAATTAAGGTGAGAACTGAGAAGGTATTCTAGACTCTCATCAGAAGCTATACCATAGCTGACGACCTTTGTCAGTCGATTTTGCATCATTTCTTCTATTGTAAGGGGTCCACACACAAAGCCCCTTATACACTCTATTTGGGAACTACAATCAGGGGGCCAATAACAAAAGAGAGGATATTTCTTGGATTAACCCACAAGCATATAGCAGTGAAGCAGGAAACCGCAGGAGCAGATAATTTTGTTATTCCTTGATTTTTTTTTATATCCTAAAAATATGAAAAGAGTTCATTTAATGTATTGAAGAGAGGAAGGAACTTTGTCTAACATCCATAGAGTGCTACTAGGAATAGGTGATCTTAAGAAGTTATCTAATTGGTGGTTACGTGAAGACCTACTAGCTGTAAATGATCCTGCAGTGAGAATGTACCAGCATTTGCATTATGAAAGGATTGCTGTTTCATTTGTGTAATGATTGACAAAACAAATACTCCAGTAAAGTAAATCCCCAATAAGAACGTAAACAAGGCCTATTTTGATAACCTAGGAATATAATAGATGCTTACATGCATTGTATGAGTCTTTCCGCTACTAGTAACACCATAAGCAAATACTGTGCCTGCAAAGCAACCAATCGTATTTAATTATAAAGCTTAATATTGATTGTTGCATGAGAAAGGACAACTGATAAATGTTTATGAGCAAAACTCCATTGGAATAAGGAAAAATAGTATCTCATTCACAAGTTAGAAAGAACTATTCTGATGCTAAGTTCTAACATGGTGAGCTTGTAATAATAATAATAATTCATTACCATGTTACAAGTGTTCACAAAACAGAAAGTGTTCACAAATATTGGAAGGCTTTTACTAGAGAAAATTGTATCTTGTTTTGTAGCATTAGTTGTAAATGCAACATTATGGAAACAAACCATTTGCAATTATGTCAGCAAATCTCACATAACAGTCGGTAGAGTTGTCACGACCCGCACCCAGGTGTTCGGGTACGAGTGCGTGGGTACGCTCACCCTATGCCGCAGTGTCGGCGGTAGAACGATGTCTAGAACTAGTACTGTATAACCAACACCTCATAATATAAAATAAACAAATATTATACTCAATCACAAAACTAAGGTAGGTGAAAACATGCTATAGTATATATATGTATATAAAGATTACAGTACAAAATCTTGTATTTCATAAATCATAAAACTATAGTAAGTCTGCAAACTTTAACTATTGTCATAACTAGGTCTCCCGCTTGCGGCCTTCCTCGATCCTCCAGAAGGTAAAATCAGGCTCGAAGCTATTTCCCAAAAATTCCATAATAGATGGGACACGAGTCCTTCTAAGTGCTACATGAAATATTATCTAGTCAGGATTGGATGAGTACAATTCTAATAGCAGTTTCAATACATGATAAAGATTATAAAACAGTGATAGAAAAAGTAGTACATGATGGATAAATAAGCTGACATCAAGGCATGGTAAAAAATGAACAGAAAAAAAATGAATAAACAGAAAATATGTCATGTATCAACAACGAAATCTATAGTCACTAAGTGTTTTGAAATACTAGTTTGATTATGTGATCGGCTTAGGATTGCACAATGGGAGCCGATTAATCATACGTGAAGTGTATCGTTAGCCTTTGCACATGAATTATATTTGCACAGGATTAAAGGTATGATCACATATAAACTAGCATTTTTCCGCCCCGACTAGCATACATAAATCACACGAATATCAAGTATTATACAAGATCAAGGTCTAAAAACACAAGATATGCTAGTCCGTGTTTTTTCGTGTCAGGAATCAAGTACAACAATACTACATGTGTTATAAAAATTATCAGTAAAAAAACCATCAGAGACTGTACTCATCTGGAGTCCAAAGAGGGTGAAACAAGTCAGAGTGTGTGACGGGGTCCAAATAACCTATATCATGAATAATTCACATTAATTTGTGAAATATAATTAAGTAGATTTAACCCACTAGATTTCTAGGTCAATTTTATGCTATTTCTGGTTTATAGATGGGACAAATATCTATATAAAAACTTAAATATAAAAATAATGTATAAAATATATTTATAGATACTTAATATATATATATATATATATATATATATATATATATATATATATATACACACATATATGTAGATACATACATATATATATATATATATATATATATATATATATATATATATACACACACATATGTATAAGATATATAGATACGTATATAGATACAATATAGCATACATATATAGACTCATATATAATATACATATATAGATAATATATAGTATACACACACACACACATATATATATATATATATACATATATATATATATATATATATATATATATATATATATAGATACATAGATACATATATAAATACAATATAGTATATATACATATATATATATATATATATAGAGAGAGAGAGAGAGAGAGAGAGATACATAGATATATAGATACATATATAAATACAATATATTGTACATATATAGATAATATAGAATATACATAGATATAGATACATAGATATATAGATACATATATACACTGCCCTTGTTGCTGCTGCGTGCTGCTACAGCTACTGCTGCATGCTCTGCTGCTGCTGCTGCGTGCTGCTACAGCTACTGCTGCATGCTCTGCTATATGCTGCATGCTTCTCCCCCCCCCCCTTTCTTGACACACACATCCCTATAATTTATCCTATATGAAAATTTGAAATAGATAAGAGAATACCTTGTGGGAAAATTCATTAATCCTTTGTTAGTACTCCTCAAGGGTTTAGAATTGGATGTTGAAGTGGGATGGGTGAGCAAGGGGTAAGGGATGTCCTTATATAGGGAAGAAGGGGGTTGGAGGTTGTCAAAATATTATTATGGTGAATTGACCATTGTGCCCTTAACCAATTCAATTTGAATTTTTCTTCTTATGAAGGACAATTCAAATTGAATTTGACTTCTCATTAACCTAATTAAATTCTTGATAAAAAGGGTTTAACTACTTAAGCACTAATTTTAAATTTCTAATTAACATGAAGGTTACAAATCTACCCTCCTTAGAAAAATTTCGTCCTCGAAATTTAAAGTAAATCATACAGAAAGAAAGAAGAAATACCTCAAAATTCAAAGAGGTATGGGTATCGCTCACGCATCTCATCCTCTCTCTCCCAAGTAGATTCACCCGGGGAGTGATGACTCCAAGCGACACGAACAAATAAAATCGTCCGGTTACGCAGCACCTTTTCTCTGCGATCTAGTATCTCCACGGGCTGTGAGGCTCGATCCCAATCTCTGACTGATCTAATACGTTGTTAGGGTCAGCCACGTATCGTCTCAGCTGGGATACATGAAACATGTTATGTACTACCTCTAATGTAGATGGCAAAGCTAGCCGGTAGGCTACGGCACCGACCCTTTCGGTAATACTGAAAGGTCCGATAAACCTTGGACTGAACTTCCCGCTTCTCCCGAAACGAATCGTGCCACGTGTTGGAGAAATTTGCAAGAACACCAATTTGCCAACCTCGAACTCTAACGATCTCCGGCGACTAACGAACCAGTGCTTCTGTCCTGAGCCACACGAAGTCTTTTTCTAATCTGCTTTACCTTCTCCGCAGCATCTACTACTATTTCTGATCCCAACAATGCTCGCTCGCCTACGTCGTCCCAAGATAATGTGGTACGACATCTCCGACCGTACAGAGCCTTAAATCTCGATACTTGCTTGGTAACTATTGTTGTATGCAAACTCAACCAAATAAAGATGATCCTCCCAAGATCCCCCGAAATCTAGTACACAAGTGCACAGCATATCCTTAAGAGTCTGAATAGTCCTCTCTAACTGCCCATCTGTCTGGGGGTGATATGCATTACTGAACTTGAGCTGAGTGCCCAAACTCGCCTGCAAACTCCTCCAGAAATGAGAAGTGAAACGACTATCCCGATCCGAGACTATGCTGACGGGAACCCCATGTATCCTGACGATCTGTCTCACATACATCTCTGTCAGCTTCTCCGTAGACAAACCCACCTTAAAAGGCAAAAAGTGAGCTGACTTGGTCAACCTGTCAACGATGACCCAAATCGCGTCTTTCCTTCCTGAGGATCGTGGAAGTCCGGACACAAAATCTATAGTAATGTGCTCCCACTTCCACTTTGGAATGGGTAATGGCTGAAGTAAACCTCATGCCCTCTGCCTTTCGGCTTTCACTTGGTGGCACACTATGCATCTGGATACAAACTGTGCCACTTCCCTCTTCATGCCATACCACGACACTCTCTCGCATATCCCGATACATCTTGTTGGCACCTGGATGTATGGAATACTGAGAGCGATGCGCTTCCTGTAACACCTCCTCACGCAGCTCCCCACTAGGCATACACAATCTAGCACCATGTCGCAAAGAACTATCCTCAACAATGGTGAAATCATCCTCCAATTCTGCTCTCACCTGAGCTCTGATGCTCCTCAGAAAAACATCCTCATACTGGGCTACATTGATCATGTTCATCAACTCTGAGTGTATCTGCATCCCCCACATCTGCATAGCAAAACCAGGAACTATCACCTCAATGCCCAAGCTCTCCAAGTCCTCCAACAAATATCGATCATGTGTCAACAACATAGCTACCGGATATCTGCTCAAGGCATCGACAACTACATTGACTTTTCCAAGATGATACTGCAAAGATATGTCAAAATCCTTCATCAGTTCCAACCACCGACACTGCCTCATGTTCAACTCCTTCTGAGTGAAAACGTACTTCAAGCTCTTGTGGTCTGTGAAGATCTCCACATGTTCTCTGTATAAATGGTATTTTCACAACTTCAGGACAAAGATGGCTGCTGCCAACTCCAAATCGTGGGTAGGGTAGTTCTTCTCATGATGACGTAATTGCCTGGATGCATAGGCAATCACTTTCTCATTCTGCTGAAGAACACAACACAAACATTTTTTCGATGCATCACTATAAATAGTGAAACCTCCAGAACCCTGATGGCAACGTCAAAATAGGAGCAGACGTCAACCTCTTCTTCAATTCCTCAAAAGCAACCTGGCACTCCTCTGTCCAAACAAACTCTGCATCCTTCCTGGTGAGTTTGGTCATCGGCTCGGCAATTCGAGAGAAATCTTTCACGAATTTTCTGTAATATCCAGCCAATCCTAAGAAGCTTCTAATTTCTGCAACAGAGCTCGGAGTGGCCCAAGATTCTACGGCAGCAATCTTCTTTGGATCAACTGATATTCCATTTCCAGTCACTACATGTCCGAGAAAGTCCACTTTATTTAAGATAAACTCACATTTAGAGAGTTTTCCATAGAGCTCCTCCTTCCTGAGAGTTTCAAGCACTATCCTTAAATGTTCTTCTAGCGTCTTTGAGTATACAAGGATGTCATCTATAAACACTACCACGAACTTGTTCAGATACTAATGGAATACCTTGTCCATCAAGTTCATGAAGACTGTCGGAACATTAGTTAACCCGAATAGCATCACCAAGAACTCGTACTGGCTATATCAAGTCCTGAATGCAGTCTTCGGAATATCTTCATTTTTCACCTTAACCTGATGATATCCGGATCTCAAGTCAATCATTAAAATTACCTTCGCGCCACTCAACTGATCGAAGAGATCATCTATTCTTGGCAGCGGATATTTGTTCTTTGTTGTGAGGTTGTTCAGGGCCCTGTAATCGATGCACATCCGCACCGATCCATCCTTCTTTGGCACAAAAAGTACCGGAGCTCCCCTGGGCGACGAACTTGATCTGATGAATCCCTTGTCTTCTAATTCATCGATCTGTTTTTTAGCCCTGCCAGCTCATTGTTGTTGATCCGGTAGACATGTTGTGATATTGGTTCCGCTCCCGGTATTAGATCAATAGAGAATTCAACATCTCTATCTAGCGGCAATCCTGGTAACTCCTAGGGAAACACATCTAAGAACTCAGCAATAATAGAATGCAGTAGCTCTTTCTCCTCCATTATAGCTTTGCAAAGAGTTCTACGATCTGGCTTCTCTGTCTTTTTAGCAAACTCGAACTCCGGCTCTCCTGGAGGTCGAAACAGCACACGACCTCTGCGGCAGTCAATGCTAGCGAAATGCATACCCAACCAATCAATTCCAAGGACAATGTCAAAACTTGGAAGTGGCATTACGAGTAAGCTAGCAGACAAAACACGGTCTCCCAATGTAACGTGATACCCCTTGCAAACATCACTGACTAGGATGATGCCTCTCCCAGTCATGATCTTACAGTTTCTACTCAAGGGTTTAACTACTAAATTATGCTTAAGTACAAAAGACACAGATATGAAACTATGAGATGCACCAGAATCAAATAATGCTATGGCTAGAATAGAATCGAGAAGAATGGAACATGCTATAACATCACCGGTGGGCTCAGTTTCCTCGACAGTTGTAGCAAAAGCTATGCCCTGCTGAGGAGCTCCCCTCTGCTAGTGCTGGACAAATTGTTGCTATTGTATTGAAAGTGGAGGTCCCCTCTGTTGTTGTGCCACAGGTGGCTTAGCTGGTCCCCTTTGATTTGTTGTACCTCGACTATGACAGTTCTTCATCTGATGTCCCGCAGAACCACAGTATAGACAGACTACAAGTCTTTTTCTGCATATTTTCCAGGAATGTTCCAGTTTCTTGCAAAAATGGCAAAAAGAGATCTGCTGGATCTGTCTTTGAGGATGCGACTGAGCCAAAAATCTAGTTGGAGGACAATGTTGTTGCTGATGCTGGAAAGTCCTCGACTGGAAATGGGAACGTTTTGTTGGTCCCGTGTTGCTGCCTCCTTCGAACGCATTCCGGTCCCGCTTGGGTTTAAAGCCTATGTCCACCTCGATCCTCTGGGCTTCTGCTACAATCCCAGCAAAAGTCGTGATACTACTCGAATTTTCTGGGCCAAGCCTTGTCAGAATCTCCGAGCTCGGTCCTCCGAATCTCTCACCATATATTCAGCGAATCGGCTCAGCCTGCCGAATTCTGTAGCATATTCATCTACTGAGAGACTACCCTGCTCCAAGTTCTGAAAATATTTTTCCAGAACACCCTGGACTACTGCGGGAAAGAACTTCTGTTTGAAAAGGTGTTTGAACTGGTCCCAGGTTAGATCTGGATAAGTAAGTCTGGGCTCATTTCTGAACCAAGTGCGGGCGATATCGTGAAGCTGCAAGCCTACAACCTCTATTTTCAGGTCTTCCGGTATCCGAGCAACCCGCATTATTCGCTCGATATCCTCGAGCCATTCATCCGCATATAGGATCCCTTCAGTTCCCTTGAACTCCCGATGAGCCATCTTCTTGAAGTCCAAGATATTGCCCATTTTCTGTGGAACAGGCTATTGTTGCTGAGATGCAAACTTCTCCATAGATGCCAAAGTCATATGATGGGAACTCTCAATGCTTTCTTGTATCATTTTTGTTTGTTCCCTCTGGGCCTCAGTCTGAGCCCTCTGCGCCTCCAGCATACATCTGAAGAGCTCATATAAATGTGTTCCTTCAGTGGACATGCCTCCAGTGTTCGATTGTACACCTCCTTGGGGTGAAAGTGAAGGAGGAGAAGGAAGATATTCAGAGACAACTGGAACGTCTTCTGCAGCTGCTCCTGAACAACCGGGTGCTCTGGTCTCGCGTGTCCTTCTGGAATATGTTATAGGTGTCATTCTGGAATATGATAAAACAAATAAGGAGACATCATTAAGACATAAGATAAGATATTATTTGAGAATGACAAAAATTGGAGAAGATATCAAGTCATTCAGGGTGATTAAGATTAGTAAATTTAATTCAGGAATGGAATTCGTAGTTGTGATTGAGTATTTCCTATTCCTAATATCCTATATCCTATTGCAGGCTCGTAATAGTACTCTAGTCCTGAGTACTACTACGACATCGCACTTCTTGCGAAGTCTGACCTGCATGGGCCACCATAAAAACGTGTCACGATCCGCACCCGGGTGTTCGGGTACGAGTGCGTAGGTACGCCCAGCCTACGCCGCAGTGTCGGCGGTAGAACGCTGTCTGGAACTAGTACTGTATAACCAACACCTCATAATATAAAGGAAACAAATATTATGCTCAAGCACAAAACTAAGGTAGGTGAAAACATGTTGTAGTATATATATATGTATATAAAGGTTACAGACAAAATCTTGTATTTCATAAATCATACAACTATAGTAAGTCTGCAAACTTTAATTATTGTCATAACTAGGTCTCCCGCTTGCGGCCTTTCTCGATCCTCCACGAGGTAAAATCAGGCTCGAAGCTATTTCCCAAAAAATCCATAATAGATAGGACACAAGTCCTTCTAAGTGCTACCTGAAATATTATCCAGTCAGGATTGAAGAGTACAATTCTAATAGCAGTTTCAATACATGATAAGGATTATAAAACAGTGATAGAAAAAGTAGTACATGATGGATAAATAAACTGACATCAAGGCATGGTAAAAAATGAACAGGAAAAAATTAATAAACACAAAATGTCATGTATCAACAAGGAAATCTATAGTCACTAAGTGTTTTGAAATACTAGTTTGATTATGTGATCGGCTTAGGATTGCACAATGGGAGCCGGTTAATCATACGTGAAGTGTATGGTTAGCCTTTGCACAGGAATTATATTTACACAGTATTAAGGGTATGATCACATATAAACTAACATTTTTCCGCCCCGACTAGCATACATAAATCACACGAATATCAAGTATTATACAAGATCTCTAAAAACACAAGATATGCTAGTCCGTGTTTCTTCGTGTCAGGAATCAAGTACAACAATACTACATGTGTTATAGAAATTATCAGTAAGAAAACCATCAGAGACTATACTCGTCTGGGATCCAAAGCGGATGAAATAAGGCAGTGTGTGACGGGGCCCAGATAACATATATCATGAATAATTCACATTAATTGGTGAAATATAATTAAGTAGATTTAACCCACTAGATTTTTAGGTCAATTTTATGCTATTCTGGTTTATAGATGGGACAAATATCTATATAAAAACTTAAATATAAAAATAATGTATATATAAGATATATTTATAGATACTTATGTATAGATATATATATATATATATATATAGTATAAATAAATATATATATATATAATATATATATATATATACAATATAGTATACATATATAGATAATAAAGAGTATACATATATACATAAATATACATAAATATATAGATACATATATAAATACATACATATATATATATATATATATATATATATATATAGATAATATAGAGTATACATATATATAGATACATAGATATAGATATACATATACATATATAGATACACACATATATATAAGATATATATATAGATACATATAGTATACATATATAGATAATACATATATATATAGATACATATATAAATACAATATAGTATACATATATAGATAATATAGAGTATACAATGTATACATATATATAGATACATAGATATATAGATATATAGATACATATATAAATGCATATATACATATATATAAATATATACACTGCTCTTGCTGCTGCTGCATGCTCTGCTGCTGTTGCTGCTGCTGCATGCTCTGCTACTGCTGCATGCAGCTGCTGCAGCCACTGCTTCTCTACTGCTGCTACTGCTATATGCTGCATGCTTCTCCCCCCCCCCCCCTTTTCTTGACACACACATCCCTATAATTTATCCTATATGAAAATTTAAAATAGATAAGAGAATACCTTGTGGGAAAATTCTTTAATCCTTTGTTAGTACTCTTCAAGGGTTTAGAATCGGGTTTTAAAGTGGGATGGGTGAGCAAGGGATAGGGGATGTCCTTATATAGGGAAGGAGGGGGTTGGAGGTTGTCAAGATATTATTATGGTGAATTGACCATTGCCCTTAACCAATTCAATTTGAATTTCTCTTCTTATGAAAGACAATTCAAATTGAATTTGACTTCTCGTTAACCTAATTAAATTCTTGATAAAAAGGGTTTAACTACTTAAGCACTAATTTTAAATTTCTAATTAACATGAAGGTTGCAAGAGTACTTCTATTGCATTGTGTTAGGCACAAGGTTGTAAAAGTCGCTAGGTGCTAGCCAGGCGGGCACCGGGCGCCTAGCCCACCTAGGCGGTCACCTAGTTCTAGGCGGTTCAAAAAACAAAAACAAACAAAAACCCTCCTGAAAATTACGGTAATTGTCCATAAAATCCAAAAACATGCATAGTCAGCCGTCGGGCATTGGGCACCTAGCCTGCCTAGGCGGCCACCTAGTTCTAGGCGGTTCAAAACATAACAAAAAAATAAAAACAAAAACAAAATCCATGCTACAAATTGCGGTAATTGTTCATAAAACCCAAAAACATGCATAGTCGGCCGTCGGGGGCACTAGGCGAGCACCAAGCGGGAAACAGGGGCCTATGCAGATTTTTAGAAGAGTGGTTAGGCAGAATCAAGAAGGGTTATTTTTATACCATAACTTTTATAAAAGATGTATAGTTTTGGCCAAAGGTTATTTTCAGCCATAAACTGATTCCTCAGGGATACATATCGTCGGTTCTTTGGAATAAACATACCTGGTAACAAAATTCCACTGCTATAGAATTTTAGATGCAAAACAATGTTATTACGCCAACATAAAAGGAATATCCATGCTTGTCAGTCTTCTGTTTGAGAAGAAAAAACAATCTGTCTATATTTCATAAATGTCTTACCATTTAGTTGTGGCAGTTCAGCTTGCTAAATATGATAGTGTCCTAATTGATAAGAGTATTATCTACTCCGTACAAAAATGGTATATTGTATCGAAACTGTTGCATGAACTTAAAAATTGAGCAGCCTATGGGGAAGCAAAATAGGTATATATTTAAATGCTTTGTCGACACTAAAAATAGGAAACTATATTATATTGGGATACTTGACGGGGACTGATTTAGTGATTTTCATATCAGCATGATTGCATATGGTGTATGTCATCTCATGCTAATGTAAATAGCAAAGCTACATAGCTATTCCATTAAAGGGAGGGGATATGGATGGCCACTTGGCCAACCAGACCTACAAGAGTCTTCTGGGTTGAATATGAAAAACAACATCAGTGGAATTCTGGGATGGTTTGTGTACGAACAAAAAGTGAGCAGCTTATCAGATTAGTATTTGATACAAAGAAAGGAATGATTTCTGGAGTGCTTTCATTATGAACATAAAACCGAGATATTTAATGCATATCAATTCAGATAAACCATACTCAAACTGCCTGGTAACTGAAATTTAATTACTACTATTATCATTCCCCTACCTTCTTGAACTCCTCAATATATGCAGCTAATGAAGTTTACTTAAGTCTAAGCACGAATCAAATAACTTTTGTCTAACCCAAAAGGCTAGACTATAACTGCTTATGAGTGGACAAATGCAATTTTTTCAAAGAAAAATAGAAAAGTACCTAGACTAGAGCATGAATATCAAAATGGATAGAAGTTGAAAACAATAGCTGTAACTACCTATTCAGCGGGTTTGGACAACTCAAGTCCAACTTAGGCCTGAGTTCGGTACCTACAATACCAGCCCAATACATAGCCCCCCTAAGTTCAATTCAATCTGTCCCAGTTATGGTAATCGAAGCATTTCTCAGATGATGATGCAAAAGGCCAGTGCTCGTGCAATATATAGAATATCAATCAGCCAACACGATATAGAAACCTCAAATAGTTTTTAGCAGAGATTCCATTAGCATAATTAATATTATATACCAGCACTTAGAACATGAGAAAAAAGACACTATATAATACTGACAAGCATATGGAGTCCACATAATACAAAATAAATCTGGGGGCAATTGATTTGGAGAAACATTTACCATTAATTCCTCGCATGGAGCCACTCACAACATGTTGTGCAGCTACATCATAGACGTGCCGAGTGGTAGTTGCTGGCCCAAACACTCTATCTGCAATATTACCAGAAGCATGAATTTCTAGAGACAAGCAGAATTATCCAAATATGTAGACAGGGAGCCATTATTTTAGAGAGACACACATTTACACACTAGGAGGAGTATATATCCAAGTTTTACTGCAAAGAGGATAATTTTGTGAAGGATATCATCAAGGAGAAACTGATGCACATCAATATAAAACATGGTGACTGTTTCAAGTGAAAGAACTAAACCAGTAATAAACCTGCACCATCATAGAAATGGATCAAGCTTAAAAGATCCAGCTATGGGACAGCAAAAGGTGCCATGACTGTGAAGCAAAAATCATAAACGTATTTTAATATAGATATTAATATATTATCAAAAGACATAGTACAATAAAATCTATACAACTTGAGCCAGTAAGTACAAGAATTTGGACCAAACAACCCTTGCTCTAACAAAAATATATATATATATATATATATATATATATATATATGAGGCCAAGGGAGAGGGGGGGTCCCGCAACTTCGAATTACCTATCTCCACTGATTTACCACCACATTGACAAGCATTGTCCCTTTGCCACTGAGAGGCAGAAAGAGGAGAAAGGGGAGGAAGGAGGTGAAGGGAAGAGAATAAGAGGTGGGAATGGAGGAGGTGAAGGTGATGGTGGAGAAAGGTTTGCAATATCTATCGAAATCGATATCAGACCCTTCCTATGAGTATCGGGATCAACACTCTCAGCAGTAACAACAGTTTCAGATCGAAGTATTGGATTTTTTTTTATTGAAAAACAAATAATTATTAATAAATTATTAAAATTTTAGAAAAAAATGTCTTATACATTTATGCATAATTTAATTATTTCATGTGTTGTTTCTTAGTAGTTGTTTGAAATTGAATGAAATAGTAGTCACCTTTGCAGATTGGTTTACCTACGATAGATAAGTTTTCTTGTAGATGCTTTTACAACCTTGTTGATTGTATCTTTTTCATTCAATTTTCTTTGGTGAATTGACCGGAAAAGAGACCCTAATATCGATATCGGATCGGAACATGACAAACCATATCGGCCGTATTGGATTGGTATCGGCCAATACTGCAAACTATGTGGTGGAGAAAGGATGGTGGTGAAAGATAGAAGATTATGCAAATAATGCCTTCTTGTTCTTATTGATTATTTGTTTTTTCTATTTTTTTCTTATATAGTTCTATTAAGTGTCCCTTACTAAGACAAGGACATTTTAGACTCCTCAGAAGCCTCACTGGCTCATGCTAACAACAAGGAAGCAAAAAATGTGGGAAAATATTAGAGGGCATATTCAAGACATTATGCAAACCAAGGTTTTATATCTCAGTTTGGGTATCTGTTTTGGACCCTTCTTAGGAGTTCCAATTTCAACAATTTTGATGTTTTGATGCTTTAATGTTTTCGAATAGGATATCAGTCTTTTATGTTTTGATAATTTATTTTTTAACTAAAAATCTAAAAAAATTAATTGATATGTTTAGGCATAAATTTATGTATAATTTGAATAATTTCACGTTAGTTTGGAATGAAATAGAGATAAAAGTTCGTAAGTAAATTGCATACCGACAATAAATAATTTATTGATTTGTTCTTAGAAGTCGAAACAATATTATTACTTATTGACTGTTTTGAGTCCATTACAACTACGATTTTACGAAGTATATAAGGAAATTAATATTTTAGTAAAAATCAATTACTTATAACTTATCTAACTACGAATCTCTCTCTCTCTCTCTCTCTCTCTCTCTCTCTCTCTATATATATATATATATATATATATAAAGGCTTTGTCCCAAATTTTTGGGATCGACTGATATGACTGATATAACTTATTATCTAAGTTATATGATTGTGTGCAATTTTACATTCATTATATATATATATATATATATATATATATATATATACCGAACTCGGCTGACTCTTGTGGTCAGCGAGGAGAGGTATAACCTCCCTAGCTACGCGGGCGGTCTTGGGATCTAACCGCGGGGGAGGTGTGGGTGTGAAATATATATATATATATATATATATATATATATATATATATATATATATATATTATTGTTTTGTTCCTAAGTTATATAAGTATACAATTCTCTATCTAAACTTATGAACTTTTCTCGATTTCTTAAGTTGTAAACTTGAATTCCACAAGTAAATGCAACGCAATTATAAGTCTAAAATGGAAACGGCAAGAACCATTTTTTTGTGACATAGATATATTTATAAGTTTTGGTTAAATATGACTAGAACCGAGCTTTGGGTTGCATCTCGAATCATGTAGTAGCAAAACTAATATGAAACGGGCAAAACAAATCTTCATATTTGTTCAAAACCATCTATGGAAAGGGCCTCGCTTCGGCCAAAGTGCATTGCAACAGCAAAAGCGCCATCTAACCGTGCGCCTTGGTAAAGGTGGCAAAATGCCTAAGCGCAAACCTGAAAAAAGAAAAGATTATTTGAGGTTTTCTAAAATTCGACCTAAACCCAATTCTAACCCGAACCAGAATAGTCCTTTTAGAAGTCTACTAAACCGACATAAACCCAATCCAGATTCGACCCCATAACTACTAATCCAAAAGTCCCAACTCTACGCGATCTCTTTATATACTTGAACAGGACAACAATGCATCTTCTTCCTCTCTCGTGATTCACATTAAATATAACTCTTTTGAAGCCGGATCTCCGACGTCGGCTCCTCGTCGACACCAGCAGTCTCCAACAGTTCACCTCCTCAAACACTCTTCTCGTCCAATAGTCATTTCCTCCTCAAAAGTAGAAACAACCAACATCTCCTGGCAGCATCAAACATCTATTACTTGATGTCTTCTCATAGCAACAGCATCCTCCTCACCATTCCCTCGTAGTGTTCTCCTTGCAGCCACGACCTCCTCATCAACCTTAATCTCACTCCTCGTTTCTAAACCTCCTCAACACATTAGTATATTGTGTTTTATCATTTTTTTACTATGAAATTGGTATATTTATGGGTAAGAGATACCTATGAATGCTAGTTTTCCAATACTTAGATCTATCATCGATCCTGATGGAGAGATTAAGAAGTATGTTCTTTATATAGTTAAAACAAGGTCAAAATTGAAGAGTGTTTATGAATACTTTGTGCACAATATACCATTGAAGTTGAAAGAAAAGTTCTATAAGACGGCTATAATACCAGTCAATCTTTTTGGGTTTAAGTGTAGGAAATTTAAAATTATGTCTAAAAAATGAATGTAGCTGAAATAATAATAATAATAAGATAGAAGAGTGTAATACATTGAAAAATAGGATACAAAATGAACATATTCATTAAAAGATGGAAATGGCATCAATTGAGGAAAAAAAAAATGAGAGAAAAAAAATTGTGGTTTGAAATGTGCTACGTACGCCAATAGATGCATCGGTTAGAGGGAGAGATAATATACAAGTCAAAGGAGCTACTAGAACAAGGGGTAGCCCTAAACGAACTTAGATTGAGTCCTAAGTCATTTTTGCTAATGTTGCAATGGGCACAGTCCTTAACAGAACTGTTTGGAAGAAATGATGAAGAAATGATTCATATGGCCGACCCCAAAATTTGGGAGTAAATGACTTGTTTTTATGCATGTTTCTATATTATGCATGCGTAATTTTCCTCTTTTTCTTCTTTTTTTTTGCTCTGGAAGAAATAGGCACATGAGAGTGCTTTTCTCCTCTTAAACCAGGCATAAGTTTGAGTCGAAACTTAAGGATGCAAAAGTTAAGAGGGTTTATGGTAATTTATCCTAAATAGAACAAAGAGATTTCACGAGCACCACAAAACATTGGGATAAAGGTTTGCTCCACCGAGATTCTTCCCACTGTCAAATCACACTATGACAAACAACACCGGAGCACAAACATACAATTGAGACATGAAAAGTGCCTCCTATAAAAGATTGATCACGACAAATTTTAATCTTGCTCTTGCATTCGAAATCCTCTAAAACTATTGGCAGTTCAATCTTGCCTTCTATGAATATTGTTTTTTCCATTACTTAAACCTGAAAGATTGTGAAATTATCCCATATCTCCATTGTCAAAAGAAGTATATCGAAAGAAATTAACTACTCATAATTCGTATATTTTACATATGGGGAAAAACATTAAGATCATAAAATGAAGAAGGCACGTAAGTATGTGCCAAAACAGACCCTATCTATGCTTGTTCTGCTAAAATCAAGGAAATGCATTTACACACTTGCACTAAACATGAAGTTGTACAAGAAACAAGTAAAGCATGGAGTGACAAAAGATGGGTATAATTCCGCAAGCCCACTGTGACTGTCCACTCAAATCGAACACTTGATGGAGGTGATTCATTAACGCTCGGACGAATGCAAATTCCTATAGCAAATAGTGGCACCTCGCTTCTTAGTCGAGACTTATATAGCTTAGTAGAAATTGGAGGATGTCCTTTCCTTTGGTATGTGAACGCAAATTGATAAACCTAATAGCTACATTAAAGATTTCTATAGTACAAACATATAAACCGTAACCCTCAAGAAAACTCTAGTGTTTTCATGCAGTATCAGAGCAATCCACGTTCGATAATTATGAATGAATTATATCACTTGTGGCACAAATTTTCCAACCAATATCAAGACTACAACAAGGGCCCGGAGAAGTAGGGAGTACCGACCAAAGCCATAGGCGGTGGCCGAATTGTACTCGTACCGCACCGTCTGGTCCCCGTCGGCGTACCACGCGATCTCGTCCCCCTTGTTGATCTCCCTCGCACTTCAGCCCAAAAATTACACAAATTACCACACAAACATTAAAAAAAATAGCGATTTAAACATGGAAACGGCAACAGCGAGCACCGTACCTAAGCGGACGGAATCGGACGGTGACGGTCACGTTCTCCTTCGCCCTGACGGCCTCCTGGCGCTCCGGCGGCGGTGACAGCCTCGGCTGAGACGGGGGCGGCCGGTAGGAGGAGGAGGAGGACGGGGTCGCCGGCCGGGGCAGAGAGGAGGAGGACGGGGTCGCCGGCCGGGGCATCGAGGAGGAGGAGTTGGAGGAGGAAGGGGGCGTGGACTTCCTGGAGCGGAAGGGGGAGATGCTCGATCTTGACGATCTCAACGACATTTTTTTCTCTCGGCTAGGGTTAGGGTTAGGGTCTCATTTCTCTCTCTCTCTCTCTCTCTCTAGCTAGGTTTTTGGAGGAGGAGGAGGAAGGAAGGAGTCGCCGGTGGGTCACATGCCATCCTCTACTGCACCGTCAGAGAAACAAAACAAAACAACGGAGGTGGATTTTTGACTTTTTTATTTGTCGTTCGTTTGCTTTACGGAAAATTTCACTCAGGCATAATAGTTTAATATATTTCTAAAAAAAGCAACAAAATTTTAAAATTTACCAAAAAAAGTATTAACGTTTTTTCGTTCACCAACTTAACGGTCAAAATTTTGACGTTAACAAAAATAATAAAAAAAGTAAAACGCCCTTTACAAGGACGTTTTATGTTTTTAAAATATATTAATTTCTTTCTCTCCTCTCTCTCCCTTCTCTCCTCTCTCTTCTCTCTTTCCTCTTCTCTCCTCTCTCCTCTCTCCTGTACATATTTTAAAAAAAATTTAGATTATTTTAAAACGTTATATGTATATCTCTCTGCTAAAAAAATAATAATATTTAAAGTAAAACGCCTTTTGGAAGGACGTTTTGTATATTTTTCTAAATTTTTTATGAATTAATATTTTTTTATGAAGTAAAACATTAAATTAATAAATTTTTTTCAGTGTCCCCTCCTCCTCTCTCCTCTCTCTCTCTCTCTCTATTCCTCTCCGCTCTCCCGCTGTCTCTCTCCTCTCTCCCTCTCCCTCTCCCTCTCCCTCTGTCTCTCTCCTCTCTCCCTCTCCCTCTCCCTCTCCCTCGTCTCTCTCCTCTCTCCCCTCGTCTCTCTCCCGTCGGACTTCAGCTCGAGTCTGACAAGGGAGGTGAGGTTGCCGATCTCCGGCGGGAGCGGGCCGGAGGGGGCGGTGATGGCGACGTTCTTGACCTGGAGGCGGTTGACGCGGCCGTCGCAGCCGACGTCCGGCGACCAGTCGGCGCAGGGGTCGGTGGAGGGGGTCCAGCCGCGGGACTTGTCGGCGCCGATGGACTTGGCGAGGAGGAGGAGGGCGGAGCGGTCGCCGGGGTCGGTGGCGGAGTCGGCGGCGGTGAGAGCAAGGAGGAAGAGGAAGAGAGGGAGGATCCTGCGCTGCGCCATTGGAAGAAAAGGAGCTTCTTTTTTTTTTAGGGTTTGGGGAGTAGTGTTGTCCACGAAGAATGTACTGTATGTAGTAGGAAGAAATTGGTAAGAAACAGTGGGGATCATGGAAACGGGTGGGGAGTGGGGTCCATGTGTCAGTTACTGGGTGTATTGGTGTGTCGACAATAGATGGGTGGGGTTAAGGTGCGGGGGAACGAAGAGATGGCGCCAGCTTTTAAAAAAAAATTATTAAAATATACAAAACGTCCTTGCAAAGGGCGTTTTGCTTAAAAAATTATTTTTTTTTCCCCAGGAAAATATAGAGCGGTTGGGAAGCATAAAATATTCATAAAAAAATTATAAAAATATACAAAACGTCCTTCCAAAGGGCGTTTTACTTTAAATATTATTATTTTTTTAGCAGAGAGATGTACATATAACGTTTTAAAATAATCTAAAAAATTTTTAAAATATGTACAGGAGAGAGGAGAGAGGAGAGAAGAGGAAAGAGAGAAGAGAGAAGAGAGAGGAGAGAAGGGAGAGAGAGGAGAGAAAGAAATTAATATATTTTAAAAACATAAAATGTCCTTGTAAATGGCGTTTTACTTTTTTTTTTTTTTTTGTTAACGTCAAAATTTTGACCGTTAAGTTGGTGAACGGAAAAGCGTAAAACGCCCTTTGGAAGGATGTTTTAATGTTTTTTTGATAAATTTTGAAACTTTGTTGCTTTTTTTAGAAATATATTAAACTATTATGTCCTGAGTGAAATTTTCCGTTTGCTTTATTGGCGGTGTGAATACTGATGGTGACGGGAAGCGGAGTAGGTTTGGGGAATTTTGTATTTGGCTCCAGTGGGAGGGAAGATTTCAAAGTAGAGGGAAAAAAAAACAGTTTAGGATTTGCTTGGGTAGTAGTTATGGGCTAATTTTTATAGTACCGGATTATGAAACACTATGAGAATCCATTTTTTTTCTTTAGTTTTATGTAGCCATTTTTAAATCAGTCCAACACATATTTTGAAATTTATAACAAATGATACTGAAACTTTTTTACAAGTTATATATAAACAAAAGATCTCCTAAAATTTTATTTCTTATACCAAAGTCAACTTGATGTAGAATTTTTAAAAATATCTTTATGGATGTGTATCATATTGTATTCGGCTTCAACAATAACCAAATATGATTTATGAATGTTGCATGAAGAGAAAGTCAGTGTACGTCGCCTCTACTTAATTATATTTTTTAGGATATAAATAGAGTACAATAATAATAATCCTTAAATTTATCGATTTTAGGTATTTATAAAGACACTCAAAATTATATTACACCGATTTTTGGGAGGGTTGAGCCGACCAAAACAAGCGTCTCAAAAAAAATACCAAGTAGGAGTTTTTTAAACACTTCATAAATGACCGGTTCAAAAACTTTCTAAAATATATTAAAATATCGTTGTCATGCTGATCTTTAGATTTTTTTTTTCTACATGATTTAAATTTTCAATTATTACTAATAAAAATATTGTCAACCAAAAAGCAAAAAAAAATTAAAAAAAATACTTTTCTTTCTTTTTTGTAATTTTCCTTTTCTCTTTCTTTTTCCCTATTTTCTTACTACCAAACACATTATGAGAACCGTCCAAAAGAGTATTCTATTAAGTTTATTTTTTCTCTCGTCACCCTTATCATAATAAATGGTTTCATATATTTTTATTGGACTCATACTAGATACTTTCTTCATATATTATTTCAAATTGTAGTGTCCTGCACCTCACTTAGGCCACTCTATCAGAAATCATATCCATATCAGTTGATCGAGATAGGTTGAATTATGATCCTTCCTCTATTTGGATTGGCGCTTGGGAATCATGTCTCATATGTAGTGGATCGTGTCTTGAGGAGAGCTCTATATAAGAGTTACTCTCTCGAACCTTTACTATTTGTCGTTTTCGTTTTCACTAATACTTTCGTTGTTTGTTTTATAGATGCGGTTTTCACAGATATTTTTTATGGATTTTATTATTTGTCTTCACTAATTTACGAATTCTAGAAGAAAGAGAAGATCAGATATTGAATCTTTGTTGGTGCAAATGTAGGTCGTTGCGTAGCTAAAGCTCTCTCTCGGCAATTCTCCAACAGTATGTGGCTTTGATCATTCTCTTATTGTCTTCACACATTAACCAAATGACTCTCTTGTTGCATTCTTCGGTCAACAATACCTTAATAAAAATAATCCAGATAAAAGAGAGTAGTCTTGAATATATATTGTTTGTCATATAGAAACATGGAATAATTGTAATGTCGCTTGTTTGTCATCTATGAATGTATATCATATTGTTATAGAATAGATTCATTTATAAATGTATCAACTAGTAGTATGGATTACAAACTATGACTCAAGGCAGGTAGACTATATTATAAGAATGTGTTGTGTAACTATATCTAGTTTTGTTGTCTTTCATGTTAAGTTTATTGACTTAGTTTCTTAAACATTGCATGGCCATAGACAACTTGGGAACAATGTTTTGGTTCCTTAAACGGTCGTCGGGGTACTAGAACCGATTCGACCTAAGGGTAATAAGGATGTGCTGGTAAACTAGCATGGGTGATTTGGAAACTTTCAGTTGGACTCGCTACCCGCGTTGAAAGGATTGACGTCTAACCAGGCTGTAGTCCAAGATGGATTATGTTGCCAATGACCCTTATATATTTAAACGGTCGAGCTAATGATGTCAAGTTCATAGTAAAGAACATGGTAAGTTATGTGCATGGGAGTGGGTAAGAATCACCATTTTAGTGATGCATATTATTAACTTGTTATATTTTCTATTATATGATCTGTAAATTAAACTAAGGCAATATAGGAAGATCACATAATAATATTGTTTGCTTCACATGAATATCGTGTTGGTTTGGTGAGTTGGGTTAACGTGTCGCTCACAAGTATATTTCAAATGAACTGACCCACTTTTTTTGGGTGCTGGAATCCAGGGAGACGAGCGTCAACAGTGAAGGATCGTCTCGCACAGTAGAAGCGTGTGCATACTTTTGAAGCTTTTATAGCTGCATCTTAAAGCCTCTCTAATTGCATTTTATAGGATTTCTCTAAAGGTGTTTGTATCTTTTTTATAGTAAAGGGATACGATGTATGGAACAGTGTATCTCATTTTGTACTTCAAGTTGTAAGCCAAGCACGACACCATTTACTTGTATCAGAGCCCATGTAACATATGCACATTATCAATGAAAGAAACATTTCTTTCTGTGCCATGTGTTATTCAATTTCTCTACGTAACTCTATTGCTAGCTCTATAAAATTTGTGGTACTTCAAACTTCACACTAATATGCCTTATACAAGCGCAACATAGGCTTGTACGAAATCAAGTATGATGGCGACTTATTGATTTTGTGGAATCAGGATATAAGCATAGCTTCACTTCCTTAGACTCTTGTTTCGAAAAAAGTTTTTGAAAGAGAGATTGTTCTTCTTAGTTGAAACCTTGATTTTGTATTATCAAATGAGACATTATATATGTTAGTCCATAATACTTTATGAGACTGATATAAATTACTCTCTTTTGCAGGAATGGCATAAGGGAGTAGTTCAGGCACTTTAAGCAGTACTAGTAGCCCAAAGGCAGCAGCTTCTATAGATCCAATTGAGAGAATAATGTTCATGATGGCGGCACAACAGCAAATCAGGGTCGAGGCTCGGCATCAGCGAACCAAAGAATAAGCATAGGAAAGCCAGAACAAGTGTCAAATCACTATGCAATAACGTTTGTCATAGTCGAGCCGATAGAAGTTGAAGCTGAGGATGCCAAACCCGCTAAGGAGACGAGCTCCACCTTCGACATTAAAGAATTCAAGAAGGTCTGCAATAATTTATTCAGAGGGACCAAATATCCTGATGTAGCTCTTGATTGGATAATCGAGTTGGAATACCACTTTGAGCTACTAGATGTTCCGAAAGCAAAGCGAGTCGGTCAACTTCAACTCCGATTGAATGCACAAGACTGGTAGGACGTGCACAAGAGATCCATGCTTAGAGACAACAAAAATGTGAAGGCCTTGTGGGCTATATTTCAGAAGGCTTTCGATGATGATTAGATGCCCCCAACCGTTTGTTGTCGAACAAGAAAATTAGTTCATTCACCTCAAGCAAGGAAGCATGACTGTGCGGCAGTACGCAACATAATTCAACCAACACGCCAAGTTTGCCAGTTTCTATCTACCAGATGTAGCGAGTCATACTCAAAGATTCTAAGGGGTTTTGTGGCCTTCCATCCATGCACACATTGTCATTATGCAGTATCAAACAATGAGGGAGGTACTCAACCACGGCCTCTCCCTAGAGTTACAATACTCTCCAGCTACTTTCGGTGTTGTGTAGAATTCTAACCACAAGCACCCTAGTACCGTAGGAGGTCACAACACGCTCAAACATCCAAACAATGGCGGTTACCAGGGTCATGACCCAGGGAGAAACTAAGGTCTATATTATACCAAGTGCAATCGTACTGGTGTCATACCCCGCTCCCGAATAATCGGGTACGGGTCGGGCATGTCCAGCCTACGTAGTCGTTGACAGCAGTAGTCAACTATCTATATCTCAATCTTATCCAAGTATAATATTCAATTATTCATCACAGTTGTCACTCTTCGTTTCTGATATACTTATTTGGAACATATTTTTACTTTAGCATAGTTGCATGTGCATGGAGACTAGACACATTATTTGGTTTAACCTGGTTCATGGTTTATTTTATGGGTTGGTTTAAGTTATGAGAACCCTTAATTCAACCATCAACCCTACCATATATAACTCAATCTCTCTCTCTCTCTCTCTCTCTCTCTCTCTCTCTCTCTCTCTTTACTTCTTCATTTTCTTCCTCTCTCTTTAGTTCTCTCCCCATTTCCATAGGCAAGTACACATTGCATGAGAAATGGAGAAGCCCTCTATATTATTGTTCCATTATGTTTTTTTGTGTTTCTAAGCACTTTTAGTACTTGTAGTTTTCTGTTTTGATGGATGGATTAGTATAGATCTACATTTCTAAACTTAGGATTTTTATGGATTTTATGTGTTTTTTGGGTTTTGATCTATTAAATATGTATTTTAGAAAACCAATTTTTGTTACATGATAGAGCTTTCAATTTTAAGCATTTTGGTTTTTGGTTCACCCATTTTGGACTTAAAATGAGAATTTTATGAACAAAATAAGATTATAGTTTTTGGAGTTTTTTTGCCATGGCCGAACCTGCTGTTGGAGAAGACGAAGTTTGCATGCGGCCAGTGAGCTATGCGGCTAAGAGTGCCATGCGGCCTGAGAGGGTTATGCGGCCTAAACTCTTATCGCATACTGACAGCATGAGTCCATCTTGTTGGACGCATGACTGCTGATTTACACAAGTGTCCTTGAACACCTTGTGCTTTCACTCGCTGAACGAATGAGAAATTTGCTAAGTCCAAGAGACAACCCATGCGGCACCGACACTCATGCGGTCTGGAAAGCATGCGGCCACTATTTTCTTTGGACGCGTGGCTCTGAACTGTTGGCACTTATTTCTATGGTTTTGTCTTTTCTTTCTGACACACTTTATGGCTTTTCACATCAGTCACTTTATGTTACATCACCGATACTTCATTTATTGCCTGTCACTTCAATACTTGTCCCAAGAGTAGACATTAACCCTAAGCATTCGGCCAAGTGGTTCATGCGGCCTGACTTCATATGCGACCAAGACTTGTCATGCGACTAAGTGGTTCATGCGGCCAGGACTTCATATGCGGCCTGGACTTCCCATGCGGCCTAAAGACCCATACAGCCTTGCTTATTTTGATTGAATGCTTTCTTGATTCATGTGACCCAATGTATAATTGTTAATTGGACTCGAATACTGTATCCGTGTTGATACCACTATTGCCTGATATTGTTTATGATTTAATGTGCGTCGAGGTATGACACATCGTGTCACGTGTTAAGTGATTATATTTGGATTGTGCATCGAGAATGCCTATAAATTCTTGAATGCATGATATTATAAATATATATTGTTTTCCTAGCACGGCATAATAAGCGAGCCAACTACCAAAGCATGGCTATTGATTGTCTGAATGTTGCATACACGCTCGGGTGAATCCAGATTTGACTTCCCTGGATTCGTATATAGCGTGCTCGTACTTTGTATGACATCTTAAGAAAAATTCTCATGTGATCATGTCACTACCCAATTCTAGAAAATATAATTTTTTTTATTTGATAAATAGTGGATTATATTTAATTAATTATATTTATTTAGTGCTTGTAATATTTTTTTTTAATTATTGTTTTAGGGTTTTGGCTAGTCTGGACCCATGTCAGACCCTAGTGGACCCATGTCCGACCCAATCCACACCCTTGTGAGAATTATTTTGGGGCTTAGAAATATTTATTATATTTTTAGAAGGTTAGTTGGGGAGATTTGGAGCTAGTTTGAGTATTTTTGGACCCCGAAACCCAAAACCGAGTTTCGGAGGGGCATTTTGGACATTTGCCACTTTGGAGACCCCTTTAATTGACTTGTGGCCGGCCCCTACCTACCACAACCGTGCATTCCAGCAGCTCACAGCAGCCCCTCCCCCTTTGCTTTGTATTCTTCACTTCTTCTTCTTCTTCTTCTCCACTTCTTCTTTCTTCTTCCTTCCTTCTCCAAGTAAGTCTTTCTTCCATTTTTCTTCTTTCTTTCTTCCATTCCTTCTCCTTATGCTAGCCCTAACCTTGCGTTTTCCCTAACCTAGGTGTGAGGAGCTTAGATCTAGTGTGGAAGCTAGATTTGGTGGCTTGGAGCTTGAGGGAGGTGATTTCTAGGGGTTGTGAGACTTTGGCCTTGGGATTCCAACTCCCAAGAGATAAAACCTAACTTTTCCCTTGCTAATTATTTTTATATAGTGTAATTAGTGTTGTAGAACCTTCCTAGACCCTAAGCCTACCCGTAGGAGGAAGTTGGAACTAGTTTGGTTTAGTTTAGAGACTTTGACATTAGGTTTTGTGTCGAATTCGGGTGGAATCCGAATTTGGCCCAATTTTGGGTGATGCCCTAGGTTAGACGGACCTAGATAGACGTTGTCGGGTGTCTTGAGGGTGAGTGCGTGTCTTCGTTCGGACACGGGAAGCCGTATCGCGGAGAAACGGGCGTTTCGGGCGAAATTAGGACTTTTCGTCGTCGCCGATTCTAAGTGCGTGCGCGTTTCCGCCACGGACCTAGAATCGACGCGGAAGCATATTTTCTAGGATCTAGGCATCGTTTAGAATGCGTGGGTAAATTTTGGGCCGATTCCGAGTTCGTTTGGTGTGCGTTTTAGGAGGTTTTCCGAGCCGCGCATCACGTGTTCGTCGAAATAACCAAACGGCCATTTCGGCGTGGTTTTCTCGTTTCGGGCTTGTGCGCGCGTTGGGTTAGTATCGGGGAGTGTGTGCTAGAGTTTTCGAGTTATATTTTATATATTTTAGGGTATTGGTGAGTGTCGGGGTCGTTGGGCGTGAGTGGGACGTGTTGTTTGTGTGTTGTTGTGTGTTGTGTTGTGTTAGTGTATATGTGTGTGTGTGTGTGTATATATATATATATATATATATATATATATATATATATATATATATATATATATATATATATATATATATATGTATATATTTATATGTATTTGTATATATGTATATATATTTTTATATATATATGTGTGTATTTATATCTATGTGCTTGTGTGTGTATATGTCTATGTGTATATATTTATATGTATATGTGTAAGTGAGCTTGTGTGTGCATATGTATATATATATATTTATATGTGTATGTGTATATATATATATATGTATCTTAGAGTGTGTGTGTATTGATATATATATATATTTGTATATGTGTATATATATATTAATATGTGTGTTTATATATATTTATAGCTATGTATATATTTGTGTGTGAGCGTGTTTTAGTGTGTGTATTAGTGTGTTTGTGAGTGCGTTAGTGTGAGTGTTAGAGAGTGGATATAAGTGTATATATATAGGTATTTAGTTGTTTATATATATAGTTATATGTGTGTATATATATATATATATAGGATGATATATATATGAATATAGGAGTGTGTGTGTTTGTGAGCTAGGAGGGGGAGGCAGCCACTGCAGCAAAGGGCAGTAGCTGCTGCTGCCTGCAGCAGCATAAAGCAGCAACATCAGCAGTAGTAAGAGCAGCAGCAGCAAAGCTGCAGCCAAGAGCAGTAGCAGCAGCAATGCGAAGCACAGCAGCAGCAGTAGCAGTACATGCAGGGAGCAGCAGCAGCACGTTGGCGAGGCGAGTAGCGAGGGATAGATAGCTAGCTAGATTAGAGAGATAGATGGATAAATAGATAGTGTTAGATAGTTACTTAGATATATATATATAGGTAAGATAGATAATTAGATATATAGATAAGTAGATGCATAGATAGATACCTATATCTATGGATAGATAAATAGGTAGATGGATAGTTAAACTGGTAGTAGATAGCTAGATGCTTAGATATATATATCTATCTAAGATTTAGATATCTATATACCTATAGTTATATATATATAGGTGTATGGGTAAGGTAATGGGTATACGTATATGTGTGTGGATATCTATATATATAGGTATATACATACTTAGATATATATAAATATGGTAGATATCTATATTACCTAGCCTAGATTAATAACTAGGTATATAATTATTAGTTAGATGGCTAGTTAGAGGGGTTTGAGAGCGGTATCTCAATACCTTGAGATACCGAGGTATCTCAATACCTTGAGATATTCAAGGTATTGAGTTTCGAGCGGGGTATTTGAGCATTAGCCTAGGAAATAGTTTGGAGTAATTTTTGTATGTTTATATATATATATTTACGCGTACTAGCGTAGGTTTTAGCGGGTTTAGGCGGGGTGCGTGGCCTAAGGCGAGGTATCGGATACCGAGGGTATCCTGGTATCTCGATTAGGCGAGTTTGAGAGTTTAGTAGCTTAATGAGCTCGGTTTGACCTAGAATTTTAGGAGCACCCTAGTTTGACCTAGCTTTGACCATAATTGTCCCCGTTGACCGTAAAAGTCAACGTTTGACCTAGTTTTGACCTAGAGTTGACTTTTTGGACCCCAGGTTGACTTTTTAATCCGATTTTTACCGGTTTGACCCGTTCGACCTTGAATAGCCCTAGAAGCCTGTTTTTAATTATTTTATATCAGTTTAAATGCTTAGAACCCTGTTTAATTCTGCTTTTCGTATTAGGTCCTTGCGACACCGGTCCGGATCTCGATCCTCATCAGTTGCTCAGGACATCAGGCGAGTACCTACCTCTGATAGTTTTCATTTCATGATAACGTTTATATCACCTGTTCTAGAACTGTAATACTTGATTCTGACACATTATTACACGAGCTGGTACTAGTGGATCCCGTCATGAGATGCTATCCCCCTTACCGTGTTCAGCGGGTACTCTATCACGTGTATTTCATCATGTGCTTCGGGTATTGATTCTCATGTGCTATCATGTGCTTCTTGTGCTCTTGCCTTCGTGTGCACGAGCTATTATCATGTACGTAGCGTGTTGTGGTTGGATCCAATGGTATTAGTGGGGGAGGGAAGTAGGAGTTGGTTATGTGATCAAAGCCAAACAGTATTCATGTGTATGTCGGTTATGCAACTCACGCATAACGGAGTTATCGTAGTGTTTTTCATGTGCAACCTAAGCCGATCACATAACGAACTTGTGCTCAAGGCACTTAGCTAGTATTCATGTTTTTCACCTGCAGTTACTTTTCCACTACTTGTATCGTTCTCCAGTTTACATTGCAGCTACTTATTGTGCGCCAGCATATATTTATTTCCTGTGCATCTTGTATACTTTTCTATTGCTCGTCATATACACCTTACCATGCATTTGGAGTTGCTTTCAGAGTTATGTACTTCGCTCCAGTCCTGACTAGACATATTTTTTCCAGAGGATCCTGAGGACTATTGCCCGACGTTCTACGGGCCGGATGTTGACGACTGTTGTGACCCCGTGACCGAGGAGGAGTGCGCCGAGGAGACGCCGATAGCACCCTAGTTAGCTAGGTGGGTTTTCTGGGTTGTTCCCAGTTGTTATTTTCTGGATGATTGTACTTATTCTTTTGATGCTGTGATGTTGTAGCTATTTTGGCCTTGGACTGTATTATTTTGGATTGTCTTGCTCTCTTGGTTCTGTTTCTTTGTTTATATCATATCGTGCTTATATTCTTCCTCTAGATTTTGTGATTGAGATTATTGATATATATATTGCGTTGTTGCCCTCCTTTTGGAGAGGATTTTGATATATATGTTGCGTGGTTGCCCTCCTTTTGGAGAGGTCATGCCGGATTTTTCTGTGAGATATAGATAGATATGGTTGACATAGAACGGACCTTTACAGCGTTCTACCGCCGATTCTGCGGCGTAGGCTGGACGTACCCACGGCTCATGCCCGATTTTCGGGTGCGGGTCGTGACACATTTTTGGTGGTGGCCCATGCAGGTCCAATTTTTAGGTTTACCTGCAATAGGATATAGGATATAGGCTGAGAGAGTGTGTGCTCAATTATAACTAGGACCTTTCCTACTTTCTTTTGCTATCTTTAATTTTTCTGAAATTGTTTTCTTTTGCAATATTACTGTCCTTCTTTGATGATATCGTTTCTTGCACTATATTGACTTTTTTTGATCTGTGTTCAGGATGCCTCCGAAGACCAGATCTCAGCGCACCGCCCCAGCAGCTGCCACCGAGAGGTCTGCCACCTTTCGACCTGCTCGACTTTCGGCAGCCGCTACCGCTCCACTCGCCACTCCTGCGGTTGAGGGAGCGTTAGTTTCTCTCGGAGATCCCCTTACTCCCATTGATCCGAGAGTCACCCCAGTTGTTCCGGTGGTACCTCCTCCACCACCGCCTGCGCTAGTGGATGCTGCGCAGTTGTTCACATTCTTCCGAGAGATGATGGATGCGCAGTACCGCCAGACAGATGTTATGAGGATGGGCATTGAGAACGCTCATTAGGTGGCTATGACAGCGGTCGACAGAGTGGCTCAGATCCAGCCACAGCCAGAGCAGGCTCAGTATCCTAGGCCGGGTACTATTATCGATTTCCAGAGGATGCGGCCTAAGGAGTTCCTCGGCATAGAGGGGATCCTGTACGCCGATGACTGGATCAAGCATATAGAGGGCATTTTCAGGCTGGCGATGATCCCAGCCAGCATGCAGATAGAGGCAGCGGGCAGCCAGATATTCGACCTTGCCCTTACTTGGTTCCGCACAGATACGCGGATAGCAGTTCCGGGATTGACTTGGGAGGCTTTCAAGAAGCTTTTCAAGGAGAAGTTCTTCCCGGACGTGGCTCTCAGTGCATTGGAGAGTCAGTTTGAGGCGCTCGTCCAGGGGAGTATGCTAGTGGATGAGTATGCAGCTGAGTTCTGCCGTCTGGGCAGATTTGTTGAGGGGTTGTCTGAGGCAGCGAAGGCGCGAAAGTTCCGCAAGGGCTTGGTCATGGCGGTCAAGTCCTTGACCAGGAGCGACCGCGAGGCGACATTCGAGCAGATTGTCAGCGACGCTCAGAGGGCTGAGGATGATTTAGAGCTGAAGACGAAGAGGAGCAGAGATACTTCAGGAGCAGGTAGCAGTGCAGGCCCAGCCAAGAGGCCATTCCAGCAGACCCAGCAGCACCAGGGTCAGGGTCGTGCGCCCTTCAAGCAGGCGCCCCAGCAGCAGAGACAGGGTCAGCAGCAGGGCCAGAGGCAGCCCATCGTTTGCCCTTTCTGTAGGAAGCCAGGGCACGGATGGGACATATGCAGAAAGAGGCTGGGCAGATGTTTATTGTGTGGCACAGCAGATCACCAGCTGAAGGATTGTCCTTCAGCGCTTGCCCGTCCAGCTCAGGGCGGAGGAGCCGCTCATAGGGCACCAGCCATAGCACCTGCAGCGCAGCAGAGAGGTCAGCCTTTGCAGACTCAGCAGCAGAGGTTCGCCCAGCACCAGCAGCAGCACCGAGGAGGACAGCAGGGGCGAGCTTTTGCCCTGACAGTGGACGAGGCCGAGCCAGTTGGTGATATTATCTCAAGTTCTGTTCTCCTTGATTCCATTCCAGCTCTTGCTTTATTTGATTCCGGTGCTTCCCATAGCTTTGTGTCTGTATCTTTTGCTGTTAGACACCATCTTGTTGCTGAACCTTTAGCTAGACTCTGCAAGATCACGACCGGGGGTGGTATCATCCTAGTCCGTGATGTCTGCAGAGACCGGAGAGTTACCTTGGAAGGCCGGGAGTTGAGTGTGTGCCTACTCGTAATGCCACTTTCGAGCTACGATATTGTACTCGGGATGGATTGGTTGAGTATGCATTATGGTAGTATAGATTGTCGTGGAGGCAGAATTTTGTTTAGTCAGCCGGGTGAGCCAGAGTTTCAGTTTGCCAGAGGAGCAGCGGAGCAGACCGAGGGAGTCTTCTACGGAGCCCTGGTGGTAGAGCCGAGGTCGCTACATCCACTGATAGAGGAGTACATGGATGTCTTTCCAAAGGAGTTGCCAGGGTTACCTCCGGACAGAGATGTGGAGTTCTCTATAGACTTGGTGCCAGGCGCGGAGCTGATATCCCAGCACGTCTATAGAGTCAGCAACAGTGAGCTGATAGAGTTGAAGAAGCAAGTGGATGAGCTTCAGGACAAGGGATTTATCAGATCTAGTTCTTCTCCGTGGGGTGCTCCGGTACTTTTTGTGCCGAAGAAGGATGGGTCGTTACGGATGTGTATCGACTACAGGGCTCTGAACAACCTCACAATCAAGAACAAGTATCCGCTGCCGTGTATTGATGATCTTTTTGACCAGTTGAGCGGAGCGAGGGTGTTTTCCAGGATTGATCTGAGGACAGGCTACCACCAGGTGAAGGTCAGGAAGGAGGATATTCCGAAGACAGCTTTTCGGACCAGATATGGACAGTATGAGTTCTTGGTGATGACGTTTGGGTTGACTAATGTCCCGGCAGTGTTCATAAATCTGATGAACAAGGTATTCTATCAGCATCTGGACAGGTTTGTGGTGGTGTTTGTCACGCCCCAGTCCCAAAAATACGTAGGACTAGGACACATAAGCATGCCAGCCGCATGGATATGGCAACTCCAATATATATATGGAAACCAAATCCACACGTACGTTGTAATATGAATATCAAATCCACAAGTGGTATAAAATATATGTCACAAGTCACAGGGTATAATCCAAATCTCGTCCACCAAAATCATATCTGAATAAAATAACCAATGTCTATGAAACTAGATCTCAATAAGAAGTATCTAAGGATGATAGTTGGATGGAAACAAATCCACTACCAACTCAAATGGAAAAGTAAATACAATATAAGTACAACACAATCAAGCCCAATATAAGTATACCAGCTATCGATCACGGCTCGAAGAGAAGACGTCCACAAAGCATATATAACCATCCAAATCTGCGCTCCTGCAAATACTCAAGAACAGATACACCTGGCAGCGGACCAGGTCCTCAGAGGGACATAACAAGATACTTAAACACATGCCAATAAAGTACTGAAATAAATATCCAATGGGTCGCCTAACCATCTATGTGAATGCAGTTTTAGAACAACTTTCTAACAAGTGAGCTATCTGGCTGAGAACTGGGATTGGCATGACTCTCTCGGAGAACCAGGGGCCTCAAAGGCATGTCGTCTTTTGAACGGCAGAGGCCCGCCAAGTAGTAAAGGGGTCATCACCGCCCGTATCTCCAGCGGAGCTTCCGGGTTACAGAAGAAAAAGTGTAAAGGAGCTCAAATGCGGTACTTGTTGTTCTCTCCACCCCATGCTCTAAGCATGTCACATCCATGACACGATTTGGTTCATAGCCTATCCTTAGTACCCTAGCCCAATCCTGCAACCAAACAAGGACAAGGATGGGACCACCGTACTACAATAGGCTATGTCCATAGATCTCTAATAACTGCTAAGTCTTCTAGCATGCAAAGTTTCTAACAGCAGTTATTCCTAACGCACGGCCCACACGTACAAGAGGCCAACCCTGCACGCAAGTCTGTGATCTCTATATGAGACTCACACTCGTGTAACAACTGTATCATGGCCAATGAACCTAATGATGCTACATGATAATGGGATAGTCTCATGAACAAGGTCAATGCAAATACATAAATAAAAACATATCGCGACGACACTGTCGCGCGCATTTTATATAACAGTTAAAATATATGAACTAAAGACAGAAAATAAAGATGCATGCAACATATAGAATATAAATAACAGTACAATGGCAAGGTATACTTGCCTGGGGTCCTGCTGCTGGTATGAATCAGAGTCCAAGTCACAGTCCAAATAGCCTACGTATTACAAATTTATCACGTCAAAAGATAATTTATTTTAATTTATTTAATTCTGGAATAATTACTCTAAAATCCTATTTTAATCTTATTATTCTGATTTTTATGTTAATTCCTAAATTTTGTCCAAAGAAACTGAATTTTATCAACTCGAGACTCATGGCACGCAAATCGAGGCAATCTGTTGACCAAAAAGTCAACCGATACAAACTCGACTTTCATGCATGATTTCCTGTAGATTTTAGCATAAAAAACATACTGGAATTTATGGCTCATCTGAATTCAAATTCGTTTGGGAATTATGGCACATACAAATTTTGTATTGTGCACCGATGGTTAAATTCTAACCTACAAGTTCTACAGAATTAACAGTATGTAAATACTTCGAAATAAATTCTGGGAAAAATATATGTCGATGATCTCGACATTAGCTTTCCGAAACTTTAAACGGTTCATGATTCTGATTCCTGGTTCTCCCGAAATCGCGAAAATATCGAAACACGTCTATTTTCGGACATGCTGTGCTCTATGAATTTTCCAGAATTTAATACTCATAATTTTGTAAAATTTTTTTATATAAACAGAAATCTAACCTCAATATCGTTCTAACAAAAAAAATTGGAGCACGTTTGGAGTCCGAAGCTAGGAGATATCATTTTTTTAATTCGTCAGAATTTATGACGAATTTTGACTATTTTTGGACGAAAAAGAGAGGAATTTGGGGAAGAAAAATATGAAGGATGAGGTATTTATAATGGTGGACACTACTTAATTAAATAGGATTAGGATTGGTTAATTTGGATAGGATTATGATAAATTTAAATAAGGATAGGATATGCATGAAGTTGATTTCCTAGTAGGTTCAGGATTTGAATTAATTTAAAATAGAGTTTGAATTTATCTCAATAATTTATAATCTTAAATATAATTAAAGATAATACAAATAATTTATAAAATTTTATTAATATCTATTAACACTAAATTAGCATCTATCTAATATTAAGACTATATATATCCAAATAAATCCTAAATAATTTTAAAATCTAAATAAATTTCTTAAAATTCTAAATAAATTACAAAAAAATATAATTAAATATTTTAAACTAAAATAAATATTTGGTAGGAACGACATACAAGTATGGTCGTATAGTAAATCATAGAAGTCCTAGAAATTTATGTTTTCTAAGTTTTAATTACCAAAAATTCTAGAAAAATCTCCAAAAATCTAAAATAACCTAAAATAATTCTAATGAATATTTATATAAGTAAATATATCAAGAAATTTATTTTCTAATTAACTAAGAGCATATTCTAAATAAATTCAACATATATAATAAATATAATAATATAAAATATACACAAAATATCTATTTTGGGTGAGGGAATTTACAATCTATCCAACTTAAAACAATTTCGTCCTCGAAATTAAAATAAGGCATAATTTGTTAAATTCTTCACATTCGTACATAAGGTACATCAATCGCAATCTCTTCCAAAAATTTAAATAACAAAATCTATTCAAATCTATCGCGATCACTTCAAAAATAAGATAACCACTGTTTAAATCAAAATTCAACCTGTCGTACTCTCTTCTCGGCTTTTTTTTTTTCCAGCATTCAAATCTAACTCAAGTCT
Organism: Iris macrosiphon; assembly: GCA_036927795.1. Classification (NCBI taxonomy): domain Eukaryota; kingdom Viridiplantae; phylum Streptophyta; class Magnoliopsida; order Asparagales; family Iridaceae; genus Iris; species Iris macrosiphon. The sequence goes on along the minus strand of JAYESA010000004.1, from coordinate 268,322,661 downwards.
ATATGACATCCCACATCAAAATTTATATCACCATTTCCAACTATCATAATCTCCTCTAGACCTTGAACAATAAACAATTCTAATCAAATCTTATTCCTATTCTCAAATTAAGAATTTTGTACTCTTCAAATATTTAAACTCAATTTACATCCTCAATATTTTAAATAGGTGATCCAACAATCAAAATTAAACTTTTAATTCAAATCATCAAATTGTAAAATTTAAATCTAATTCACCAGTTGTTCAAGTCTAAAATTCTATATTTATCCTAAAAATTTAAATCGATGATTCATCCTTCAATATTCAAAATTTAAATCATGTGCTCAAAGTATAAATATTGGGTCCTCCATATCAAGATTTTTAAAATTCATTAAATCCTCATTATCTTAATCCTTCTTTTAAAATTCTCCACATTTAAAAGGACTTAATCTCTCAATCTAATCCTACTTGATCACAATCTAAAAGAATTCTACTCAAGTTTAATAATGCAATTTCTACCCAACTTAGAATTTACCCATCTATCACATAAGGCTCTTACACTTAAGAAAAATATTCCTCAATTTATTTTCTCATGTCATTCAATCCTCAAAACTTTAACACCAACTATATCATTTGTGATATGCCCTTAATCAATTATGAAAGATAGTCACCAAATAATGTGATTGGCCTATGGGGTATATCTTGTACTACCCGTGTATCACTTATATCCAAGCACGAGATTTCGTCTTTCCGAAACAAGGGAAGACGGAAAGCAACGGAAAAGAGTTCAAGGAGGGGTAATAGAATGGAAGTATGGGAATCAAAGCGTTTAAAGAATTCAAATGGGAATTGTCAAGACAATTGTGAATTAAAATCTTAATTTGGTAATTTCCTATTCGCATGCTCACATCGGTGTAGTTATGTACTTGATATGATATGCTTTGTCGTATCTAGAGGATAAGTATATTTGTCTACTGGTCCACTATACATCTCAATCCACGCAAAATACTATTGCGAAGAGCGAATCAAGCGCACTAAGGTTAGCTAGACCTTAATATACTGATTCTGAATTGTATTATTGTGGGCCTCCCCAATAATACATATGTCATGAACAAGCTCGATAAAAAAATAAGCTTGCAAAAACTAGGCTATAATAGCAGCATAAGTCAATATAGTACAGCAAATATAAGTACGCTAGATGATGATGAAAGGAGGTACAATTTAATTCAAGTTCACAAAAACAAAAACAACTAAGCAACAATAATAAAAGACTCTACAATCCCTACAGTTATCATACAACCTCGTTGTCTAGGTCGCTAGTCGACCAAATAGGGGCAAGGTCCTCTAAATTCTATCGTCTGAATAAACACTGTCGTCTTTTGCTAGCATGCAATTAATGTCATTCAGTTACACTACCTTGATGGGTCAAGTGGACTATGTGATACTAGGTTGTGAGACATACTACCCAACTTAAAAGAATTAAACTGATACTGTGATTGTCTTAAGGATACCGTAGAAACTCCTGTTAAGGTATACGAGAAGGGGTCTTGGTACTTATTAGGGTATCCTCTTATATTACATAGGTCATGGTCGTCTTTGTCTTAGTCATAGTGCTTATAGAACAAGTGTCAATAGTAAGGATAGAAGAGTTACTAGCCTCAAGGTAAAAGAGGATATAACTTATATCGAGGTGGGGGTACATGCTACGCAATTTAAAACTAAGGGATAATCACCAGGTCACAATCTACAAGAATAACTTAAACCATCAAGTTCTAACTACTAAGCATACAATTTTAAAATTTAACATTAACAACTATAATCCTAGCAACTATATGTCCTTAACACAGAATAAAATTACCTGGCCTACAATCAGAAGTGTCAGATGGCACGAGTTGAAAGATGAAGAGAAGAAACATAATTAGTCGTCGCACAATAGCGAGCGCTATGGTCGCAGAGGAGCAATATATGAAATTAAAAATAGAGGGCTCTAGATAGCATCATGGTTTTCTAAGGGGATGGTATGCTAGTTGCTATGTTCGAGGTATGATCAAGGAAAAAAGTGTTGATTATATTCCTCTAGGCTTCCTAAGGTGTTGTCTACTAATAATAAGACAATGATCTAAGTTTATAGTTCTCCAATACTATCTAACTATGAAGGTTAGGTTCAATCCTAATTTTTAATTTTTGGTTTTCTATTGGTTCCTCAATACTAGGGTCAAACATTATGGTAAAACTTCTAACTAACTCTAGTAGTGTCTATACTACTCTCAAGTCCTCATAATACATCAAGGGGTAATGGTGAACCAATCTATAGATAAGGAATTCTAGGTTTCACTAGATATTCTAAACTTAGTGGTGTGTCTATATTCTCGTTGTATTCTTAATAGGTGTGCTACTCTAATTATCATCTAACAACAGGAACTTCTATATTCTAGGAGAAGGCTATACTTAAAGAACTATTAGGGAAGCACATGAATCAAGCATGATGCAATTGTTCAAATAGAACAGATAGGAGGAAGATGAATCATAGTCAATGTGGATGAGATCCTATACTCTAGTCCTAGGTGCAGGCTTGTTCGGTACAGTAATGTAACCGAGACAATATACTCTCGACCTGCATGGGCCACCACAAAAACATGTCACGCCCCAGTCCCAAAAATACGTAGGACTAGGACACGTAAGCATGTCAGCCGCATGGATATGGCAACTCCAATATATATATGGAAACCAAATCCAGACGTACGCTATAATATGAATATCAAATCCACAAGTGGTATAAAATATATGTCACAAGTCACAGGGTATAATCCAAATCTCATCCACCAAAATCATATCTGAATAAAATAACCAATGTCTATGAAACTAGATCTCAATAAGAAGTATCTAAGGATGATAGTTGGATGGAAACAAATCCACTACCAACTCAAATAGAAAAGTAAATACAATATAAGTACAACACAATCAAGCCCAATATAAGTATACCAGCTATCGATCACGGCTCGAAGAGAAGACGTCCACAAAGCATATATAACCATCCAAATCTGCGCTCCTGCAAATACTCAAGAACAGATACACCTGGCAGCGGACCAGGTCCTCAGAGGGACATAACAAGATACTTAAACAAATGCCAATAAAGTACTGAAATAAATATCCAATGGGTCGCCTAACCATCTATGTGAATGCAGTTTGAGAACAACTTTCTAACAAGTGAGCTATCTGGCTGAGAACTGGGATTGGCATGACTCTCTCGGAGAACCAGGGGCCTCAAAGGCATGTCGTCTTTTGAACGACAGAGGCCCGCAAAGTAGTAAAGGGGTCATCACCGCCCGTATCTCCAGCGGAGCTTCCGGGTTACAGAAGAAAAAGTGTAAAGGAGCTCAAATGCGGTACTTGTTGTTCTCCCCACCCCATGTTCTAAGCATGTCACATCCATGACACGATTTGGTTCATAGCCTATCCTTAGTACCCTAGCCCAATCCTGCAACCAAACAAGGACAAGGATGGGACCACCGTACTACAATAGGCTATGTCCATAGATCTTTAATAACTGCTAAGTCTTCTAGCATGCAAAGTTTCTAACAGCAGTTATTCCTAACGCACGGCCCACACGTACAAGAGGCCAACCCTGCACTCAAGTCCGTGATCTCTATATGAGACTCACACTCGTGTAACAACTGTGTCACGGCCAATGAACCTAATGATGCTACATGATAATGGGGTAGTCTCATGAACAAGGTCAATGCAAATACATAAATAAAAATATATCGCGACGACACTGTCGCGCGCATTTTATATAACAGTTAAAATATATGAACTAAAGACAGAAAATAAAGATGCATGCAACATATGGAATATAAATAACAGTACAATGGCAAGGTATACTTGCCTGGGGTCCTGCTGCTGGTATGAATCAGAGTCCAAGTCACAGTCCAAATAGCCTACGTATTACAAATTTATCACGTCAAAAGATAATTTATTTTAATTTATTTAATTCTGGAATAATTACTCTAAAATCCTATTTTAATCTTATTATTCTGATTTTTATGTTAATTCCTAAATTTTGTCCAAAGAAACTGAATTTTATCAACTCGAGACTCATGGCACGCAAATCGAGGCAATCTGTTGACCAAAAAGTCAACCGATACAAACTCGACTTTCATGCATGATTTCCTGTATATTTTAGCATAAAAAACATACTGGAATTTACGGCTCATCTGAATTCAAATTCGTTTGGGAATTATGGCACATACAAATTTTATATTGTGCACCGATGGTTAAATTCTAACCTAGAAGTTCTACAAAATTAACAGTATGTAAATACTTTGAAATAAATTCTGGGAAAAATATATGTCGATGATCTCGACATTAGCTTTTCGAAACTTTAAACGGTTCATGATTCTGATTCCTGGTTCTCCCGGAATCGCAAAAATATCGAAATACGTCTATTTCCGGACATGATGTGCTCTACGAATTTTACAGAATTTAATACTCATAATTTCATAAGTTTTTTTTATATAAACAGAAATCTAACCTCAATATCGTTCTAACAAAAAAAATTGGAGCACGTTTGGAGTCCGGAGCTAGGAGATATCGTCTTTTTAATTCGTCATAACTAGTAGAAAATGAGGCTGAATTTATGACGAATTTTGACTATTTTTGGACGAAAAAGAGAGGAATTTGGGGAAAAAAACTATGAAGGATGAGGTATTTATAATGGTGGACACTACTTAATTAAATAGGACTAGGATTGGTTAATTTGGATAGGATTATGATGAATTTAAATAAGGATAGGATATGCATGAAGTTGATTTCCTAGTAGGTTCAGGATTTGAATTAATTTAAAATAGAGTTTGAATTTATCTCAATAATTTATAATCTTAAATATAATTAAAGATAATACAAATAATTTATAAAATTTTATTAATATCTATTAACACTAAATTAGCATCTATCTAATATTAAGACTATATATATCCAAATAAATCCTAAATAATTTTAAAATCTAAATAAATTTCTTAAAATTCTAAATAAATTACAAAATAATATAATTAAATATTTTAAACTAAAATAAATATTTGGTAGGAACGACATGCAAGTATGGTCGTATAGTAAATCATAGAAGTCCTAGAAATTTATGTTTTCTAAGTTTTAATTACCAAAAATTCTAGAAAAATCTCCAAAAATCTAAAATAACCTAAAATAATTCTAATGAATATTTATATAAGTAAATATATCAAGAATTTATTTTCTAATTAACTAAGAGCATATTCTAAATAAATTCAACATATATAATAATATAAAATATACACAAAATACCTATTTTTGGTGAGGGAGTTTACAGTGTTTATAGATGACATCTTGGTGTATTCGAAGACCCCAGAGGAGCACGAGGAGCATCTGAGGATAGTGCTGGAGACTCTCAGGAAGGAGAAGCTTTATGGAAAGCTCTCGAAGTGTGAGTTCTTCCTTGACAAGGTTGAATTCCTTGGTCATGTGGTGACTGGAGAGGGTATCTCGGTGGATCCGAGAAAGATCATGGCAGTTGAGGCATGGAGTGCTCCGAGTTCAGTAGCCGAGGTCAGGAGTTTCCTGGGGCTGGCAGGCTACTACAGGAGATTTGTTCAGGATTTTTCCCGGATTGCAGAGCCGTTGTCCAGGTTGACTCGGAAGGACGTAGAGTTTGTTTGGTCAGAGGAGTGCCAGATCGCCTTTGATGAGATGAAGAGGAGGTTGACGACAGCTCCAGTGTTGACATTGCCATCAGGTTCTGGAGGATTCACTATCTATAGTGATGCATCGGGGAAGGGATTGGGTTGTGTGTTACAGCAGAATAGGAGGGTGATTGCCTATGCTTCCAGGCAATTACGTCCTCATGAGAAGAACTACCCTACCCACGATTTGGAGTTGGCAGCGGTCATCTTTGCTCTGAAGTTGTGGAAACACTATTTATACGGAGAGCGTGTGGAGATCTTCACAGACCACAAGAGCTTGAAGTATGTGTTTACCCAAAAAGAGCTGAACATGAGGCAGAGGAGATGGTTGGAGTTGATAAAAGACTTTGACATATCGTTGCAGTATCATCCAGGGAAGGCGAACGTAGTTGCGGATGCGTTGAGCAGGTATCCGGTAGCTATGTGCCTGACTACAGATCGTTATCTTCTGGCAGATCTAGAGAGCTTGGGCATTGAGGTGATAGTGCTTGGAGTTGAGATGCAGATGTGGGGACTGCAGATTCAGTCAGAGTTGGTAGACCGGATCAGGGCTACACAGTTTGAGGATGAGTCCCTGAGGAGCATCAGGGCGCAGGTTCATATGGGATTATCAGATGACTTCACCATTGCTGATGATGGTTCATTGAGGCACGGTACCAGGTTGTGTGTGCCGAGTGGGACGTTACGCGAGAAGGTTCTCCATGAGGCGCATCGATCCCAGTACTCTATGCATCCAGGTGCCAACAAGATGTATAGAGATCTGAGACAGCATGTATGGTGGTACAGGATGAAGCGGGAGGTAGCACGCTTCGTATCCCGATGCTTAGTGTGCCAGCAGGTGAAGGGAGAGAGGCAGAGGCCAGGAGGATTGCTCCAGCCGTTACCCATTCCGGAGTGGAAATAGAAGCATGTGACCATGGATTTTGTTTCTGGACTTCCCCGTTCTCCAGGTGGGAAGGATGCGATTTGGGTCATCGTGGACAGGTTGACCAAATCGGCCCACTTTCTACCATTCAAAGTGGGTACGTCTACAAAGAGACTAGCAGAGATGTATGTGCGCCAGATAGTCAGACTGCATGGAGTTCCAGTGAGCATAGTATCAGATCGGGACAGTCGCTTTACTTCGCATTTCTGGAGGAGCCTGCAGGCTAGCTTGGACACCCAGCTCAAGTTTAGTAGTGCATATCACCCACAGACAGATGGTCAGTCAGAGAGGACCATTCAGACGCTTGAGGACATGCTTAGGACTTGTGTTTTGGATTTCAGAGGCTCTTGGGAGGATCACTTGCACTTGATAGAGTTTGCTTACAACAACAGCTACCAAGCCAGTATCGAGATATCACCTTTTGAGGCATTGTATGGACGGAGGTGTCGCACTCCATTGTCATGGGATGATGTAGGTGAGAGAGCTTTGCTTGGCCCGGAGGTGGTGGTTGATGCAGCGGAGAAGGTCAAGCTCATTAGAGATAGACTTCGGGTGGCGCAGGACAGGCAGCGGCATTGGGCCGATAGCCACCGGAGACCTTTGGAGTTCGAGGTATAGCTTAGAATCTAGATTTTGTTCTTGTGTTGCTTGTGATTGCTTGTTTTAGACTAAGTGTTGAGACCTTGTTTGTTCTAGGTTAGAGATATGGTGTTCCTGAGGATTTCTCCGACGCGGGGTACTATTCGCTTCGGTGGAGGCGGGAAGCTTAGCCCACGTTTCGTCGGACCCTTCCGTATCCTTGAGAGGGTCGGCACCGTGGCGTATAGGCTTGAGTTGCCGCCTACGCTGGAGGGAGTTCATGACGTGTTCCACGTGTCGCAGTTGAGACGGTACGTGGCGGATCCCAGTCACGCATTGGATCACTCGGAGATCGCAGTGGGCCCTACTCTTAGCTATCCAGAGCAGCCGGTGGAGATTCTGGATCGGCGGGAGAAGGTGTTGAGGAACCAGACTATTCCCTTGGTTCGCGTCGCGTGGAGGCATCAATCTCCAAGTGAGTCGACCTGGGAGAGGGAGGGTGAAATGCGCGAGCGATATCCCTATCTCTTCGAGCCCTGGGGTATGGTTCTTTTCTTTGCATTCCTGTCCTAGTTTCGTCTTTTAATTTCGAGGACAAAATTATTTTAAGGAGGGTAGACTTGTCACTACCCAATTCTAGAAAATAGGGTATTTTTTTAATTTTTATTTGATAAATAGTGGATTGTATTTAATTAATTATATTTATATTTATTTAGTGCTTGTAATATTTTTTTTTAATGATTGTTTTAGGGTTTTGGCTAGTCTGGACCCATGTCAGACCCTAGTGGACCCATGTCCGACCCAGTCCACACCCTTGTGAGAATTATTTTGGGACTTAGAAATATTTATTATATTTTTAGAAGGTTAGTTGGAGAGATTTGGAGCTAGTTTGAGTATTTTTCGACCCCGAAACCCAAAACCGAGTTTCGGAGGGGCATTTTGGACATTTGCCACTTTGGAGACCCCTTTAATTGACTTGTGGCCGGCCCCTACCTACCACAACCGTGCATTCCAGCAGCTCACAGCAGCCCCCTCCCCCTTTGCTTTGTATTCTTCACTTCTTCTTCTTCTTCTTCTTCTTCTTCTTCTTCACTTCTTCTTTCTTCTTCCTTCCTTCTCCAAGTAAGTCTTTCTTCCATTTTTCTTCTTTCTTTCTTCCATTCCTTCTCCTTATGCTAGCCCTAACCTTGCTTTTTCCCTAACCTAGGTGTGAGGAGCTTAGATCTAGTGTGGAAGCTAGATTTGGTGGCTTGGAGCTTGAGGGAGGTGATTTCTAGGGGTTGTGAGACTTTGACCTTGGGATTCCAACTCGCAAGAGGTAAAACCTAACTTTCCCCTTGCTAATTATTTTTATATAGTGTAATTAGTGTTGTAGAACCTTCCTAGACCCTAAGCCTACCCGTAGGAGGAAGTTGGAACTAGTTTGGTTGAGTTTAGAGACTTTGACATTAGGTTTTGTGTCGAATTCGGGTGGAATCCGAATTTAGCCCAATTTTGGGTGATGCCCTAGGTTAGACGGACCTAGATAGACGTTGCCGGGTGTCTTGAGGGTGAGTGCGTGTCTTCGTTCGGACACGGGAAGCCGTGTCGCAGAGAAACGGGCATTTCGGGCGAAATTGGGGCTTTTCGTCGTCGCCGATTCTAAGTGCATGCGCGTTTCCGCCACGGACCTAGAATCGACGCGGAAGTGCATTTTCTAGGATCTAGGCATCGTTTAGAACGCGTGGATAAATTTTGGGCCGATTCCGAGTTCGTTTGGTGTGCGTTTCAGGAGGTTTTCCGAGCCGCGCACCACGTGTTCGTCGAAATGACCGAACGGCCATTTCGGCATAGTTTTCTCGTTTCGGGCTTGTGCGCACGTTGGGTTAGTATCGGGGAGTGTGTGCTATAGTTTTCAAATTATATTTTATATATTTTAGGGTATTGGTGAGTGTCGGGTTCGTTGGGCATGAGTGGGGCGTGTTGTTTGTGTATTGTTGTGTGTTGTGTTGTGTTAGTGTATATGTGTCTATATATATATATATATATATATATATATATATATATATATATATATATATATATATATGTATATATTTATATGTATTTGTATATATGTATATATATTTATATATATATTGGTGTATTTATATCTATGTGCTTGTGTGTGTATATGTCTATGTGTATATATTTATATGTATATGTGTAAGTGAGCTTGTGTGTGCATATGTATATATATATTTATATGTGTATGTGTATATATATATATATGTATCTTAGAGTGTGTGTGTATTGATATATATATATATATTTGTATATGTGTATATATATATTAATATGTGTGTTTATATATATTTATAGCTATGTATATATTTGTGTGTGTGTGTTTTAGTGTGTGTATTAGTGTGTTTGTGAGTGCGTTAGTGTGAGTGTTAGAGAGTGGATATAAGTGTATATATATAGGTATTTAGTTGTTTATATATATAGTTATATGTGTGTATATGTATATATATATATATATATATATATATATATATATATATATATATATATATATATGATGATATATATATGAATATAGGAGTGTGTGTGTGTGTGTGTGTTTGTGAGCTAGGAGGGGGAGGCAGCCACTGCAGCAAAGGGCAGTAGCTGCTGCTGCCTGCAGCAGCATAAAGAAGCAACATCAGCAGTAGTAAGAGCAGCAGCAGCAAAGCTGCAGCCAAGAGCAGTAGCAGCAGCAATGCGAAGCACAGCAGCAGCAGTAGCAGTACATGCAGGGAGCAGCAGCAGCGCGTTGGCGAGGCGAGTAGCTGTAACACCCCGTTCCGCTCAAGCGGACTGCCGACTCAATCGGCAATAGTGCAACTGTCCTGACCCGCTTTGCCTCGATCAAGAAGCAAAGGATATCCAGACTTGTCCCTACAGGAATCCGGCTTGGACTTTCAGAGGCTCGCTCAGACGTATCGCTCTACCGAGGCGAATCATCGCTAAGGTGGGTGGCTACGGTGAACTTGTCTTTGCTTAGCCAGCACACATAAAATCTGGAATGTTCATGCTAGTCGCTAGGTGAATCACCCCTGCATGCTAATAAATCCAACGCACCTAGCTAAGGAAATAATTCCAACTTGTATTGCTTGCTAGAACATGGAAAATGGAAATACTGCTTATATTCAGACCCTCGCATGCTAAGTCCCTTAACGGTTTCATCTCTCGGACTACCTTCGGGCCCGAGCAAGGTGCCTGCTTATGTTCCTTAGAAATGCATGCTTGTCTGCTTGAATGTTACCGTGTTTTCATCCAAACCCCGGGAGACTACTACGTAGTCGTTCCGTGCCTGAATGAACCCGCAAGTATTCGGGATCGTTAGGTCACCAAGGCAGTTCCCGATCCAGGGGACTGTATCATGCCAAGTAAAAGAATCATGTTCCTGTGGCAAGACTCATTCAGGTATTTGGATCTCCCTGCAAGTCTCCCTCGTGTGCGGGCTTACAGCAGCCCAGGAGACTGTGCATATCCAATAGCTAAATGAATCTCGTATGCTCGTGTGTAAATTAACAATCGTGTTCGATCATGGACAACTTGTGCACAAGGATATAAGTTCTGTGGACGGTGCTGGGGCACTGGCACCGATCCGATTCGGGCAGACTTCGTGTTTATAGTCAATCGTGTGCGGACTGGGTAACTTGCAACGTATCGTGTTTTATGAGCTCCTCGTGTTTTCTCGTTGCATGTTATTCACGTCCTTGACTAGTCCATTATGGCATCAGCCAGTGATCATCGTGTGTATATGCTTGCAATGCCTCGTGTGATTATCGTGTGAATATGGCTTGCAATGCATCGTGTGTTTATCGTGTGTATTTAACCTGTTGCGTGCTTGCCTGTGAAACAAAAGATAACAAGTCATCCTCGCTTAGCGGCTATCCGCGTGCGAGTCATTGCATAGCATCAATGAATAACTTAACACCTGAACGATCATGTTATAAGAACCCTCCTGTTTGCATATGCTATGCCTCCTGAATGTTTATACTTGCCGTGCTTGAATTAATCATGTTTGCCTTGGACAGGGAAGGAGAAATGGTAAGTTGGTAAGTCTCGCCGTGTTTCCTCAAACATCGCACGGCGCACTGCCCGACACGATAAGCTATTCAATGTTTGCATGAAACTGATCCTAAGTGTAAGCCCCCTGATTTTCAGAATTTTAAATTTAGATTTTTCCCCAAATTATCTGAATTTTCGGGAATCGTGACCTAGGCCTTTGTCGATTCAAGGATTTTAATTGCGGTTAATTCATATTAAAATATTATGGAAATAATATTTTATGGTGTAAAATGAAAAACCGGGCATGTGGTATTTTTCGGTGAATTTATTGGAATCCGGAATCATTTTTAAAGTCCTAGAAACCAATTTAGAATTTAACCGAATTAAATCCGTGCCAACGCCCGACATCCCCATGAGAGCCGAAGCCCAGCAGGAGCGTTGACCCAGCCCAAATCCTAGGTCTAACCCTAGTCCAATTTCTGTAATGTATAAATACCTATTTTTTCTAAGTTTTCCCCACAAAGAAAAGGAAAAAAAAAACCCTAATCCCTAATTTCAAATTACCTAACCCTAACCCTAACCCTAGCCGTAAGCCACCCTCGGCCGACCCCTCTCCGCCGCCGCCCTCCACGCCTCACCGGAGAACCCTCCTCTCCGCCCTAGCCGCTGCCTCGTTCCCGCTCGTCCTCCCCAGCCTGCAGACTCTGCCGCCGGACACCCCCTCAGCCCGCGCCGGTCACAGCCAACCTCCCCCTCCGCCTGTCTTCCTCCTCCAGTCGTCGACTCCGACTTCCTTCCCCGCGCTGTCCGCCCCGACTGCAACACCTTCCTCCGCCATCCTCTCAACAGCCACGCCGTCGCAGACCCGACTCCTTCGCCAGAACCCTGGACGACTCCCCCGCCGCTCGATGACTCCGCCGCGTGCACCACTCGGCTCCCCCGCCTCTCGACGAGACTCCTCCGCCCAGCAGCTCTACTCCTCCCGATCGTCTCCTCTGCTCGCCTCTCCCTGAGCCCCGCCTCGCCGTGCTCTAGCCCCTTCGGTGCCCCGCTGACACGGACACGACAGGACCCGACGCAGCAGCTCCTCGACCCGCTGACCTAGCCCCGGATACAGCACCAGTACAGGACACGCGAAGACACGGCAGATTTGACGCTCGGACACGTCTCGGACACAGGAAATCAGATTCACGGGGCCCTGTTCAGGTAGCGTTTTCTCTCACCTCATAAATCCGTTTTCAATTCCGTCAATTGCGTTGCGAAGCCTGTATGGCTCTCTCGGTGCCCGTGCAACCTGCTCGGTGCATCGCGTCCTGTGGTGATCGCAAACCGCGATCCAAAAACAGGAAAACCAATACCCCGATTCACCCCGGAACTGGGTACGCCCTGCCAAACGGGACGACTTGGTCGCACGCGGTCTATACCGAACTGTGCGAGATGTTGATACGGTCGTGTGGGATTTCGCAGAAGTCGATTCGGAGGTGCGTGCACCCCAAAATCAACGCGTATCCGCCGACGACACCCCGTATCCGTCTTTTCTGGAGCATACTGTAACTTTGTGTACACACGTCGGATCGAGACGAAACTTGCGCCATCGGACTCGTAGCAATACGCTGGTCCTGTGACCCAAGTTTGGTTCGATTCTGAGAACGTTAACAGAATCGCGTATCGTGGGCCCCACAGGCTCCACTTGACGGGCGATTTTGTGATCGGCTCATCGGAATCCAATTCTGGAAGTTCCGTTGGGTTCGTATCATCGTTCCTGACTTGTTGACACTGAGTTTACGAAATTTGGAGACCGTTGACCCTGACACACTTTTCGGTGCAAAGTGGCCCCCAGGTGGACCCCGCTTTGGCCCGGAAATATTATTTTTGCCCTTGTGTCCAAATTGGACTCAAGGACAGGCATTTTTAGCTATTTGATATTTTTTGAATCTAATGGTGATGTTTATTTCAGCAACCGGAGAAGTATCTGCGGATCATACTGAGACCAGAGCTACAGTTGGAACCAGAACCCCAGGCAAGTGTACCTTGCCAAACCTTGCAGTTCTTGTTGCATATTTCCTTGCTTATTTATATTGTTGTATATGCTTAACCTAGGACCGTGTGACGTACTTAGCGTCCGATTATCAGTCGGGTGCCGACACTGTACGCAGTGTTGGGTACTGTCATCTAGAGATGGACATTCGTGACACTTTATTCTCGTACTTGTCTTATCAAGTACCATATAACCCAGGACACTTGACACTATTCATGAGACAGGATTTTCCCGAGATATTCGTGGTGATTCTATATAGGATGCAGGACATGGACATTATATTCTTAGATACTTTATAACTTGTTGCATTAGCTATGATCCCGCTTGACATGGACATGAGACGTTATGGTCATGATATGCGTGATTACATTGGGTGGGGAGAGACACACAGGCCACAGGTTGATTTTATATATTATGACAGCGTCTCAGTCTTTCTCTGAGCTAGACGACTGCTGGCGTCTCAGTCTCACGCTGAGCTAGACGACCACATGATATCACTGCTACCGGCTCCCCGACACAGAGCTTGTAGTGGCTTCAGCCTGAGTTCTAGTGCTGCTCTCATATTGCATATCACTTAGATGGTTACATATTTACCCTATTGCTTTATTTATTTCATTATCTGCTGCACTGCATTTATTTTGGCATGAGCTTTCTTGTACCTTGCTATGTCCCCTGAGGACCTGGATCCGGATTATGTCCCCAGATATTGCAGACGAGATCTACCCAGAGTTGTACAGTACAGGAGCATTAGCAGAAGCAGGTGCCTACATTGGAGCAGTACCAGGACCAGAGGGCGGGATCGTACCAGAGGACTTCTCCTGGGTATTGGTTTGAGATACTCATTTACTTCTGTTCCTATTTACTTTACTTCCAGTCTATTGTATTATTGTATTAGACTTGTTCTCGGATTGTTCTCCGAGACTCTTTATTGAGATATGCTAGATTATATTTACTTGCATTATTCTGGCATTTGATCTGTGATTATCTGTTGTGGATGAGATTAGTATAGACTGAGACATGTATTATTGGACCTGCTTATTGTTATATTACAGCTTAAGTATGCCCTGATGGATCCATTAAATTGGGTTGTCCATCGGTGCGTACTGCTGGCCATTATCACGCGTCTGGTCCCTCGGTATTTTGGGACTGGGGCGTGACATGGTTTTTGTGGTGGCCCATGCAGGTCCACGACTAAATTGTTCGGTTTCAACTTAGGGACCCAGCAAGCCTGCAATAAGAATAGGATAAGTTTTTAGGAATCTCATCCACTTGCTTGAAACGTTCTTGATATCTATATCAGATTCGAATTTAATTCTTGACTTACATCCTGCCTTGATTTCTGTGCGCCTCTTATCGTTTATTTTGGTTGCAGAGTTATGGATTCACAAGCAAATGACGAGACACCTGCAATATCACCACGAGATGCTTTGGTAACCAATGAAGAGGAAGTAACACCAGTAGAAGAAGGTCAAACAGCTCAACAACACGGTCAAGCAAGTTGGCCTGCCACGAGAATCCAGCAAGACGACGTTCCACCATCGACGCAGTTTGCTCCACCGATGCCTACCCTTCCACAAGGGCAGGCCATAGACGGACAACAGATGTTCCAAATAATCTATGCAATAATGCAAGCTCAACAAGAGGCTTTGAGTCGCAGCCTAGCAATCGCACTAGAGCAGGCAGATTTACCAGCACGACGGCCAACGACGGGCTCTATTTCCGATTTTCGCCAGCTGAAGCCCCGTACCTTCTCAGGAAAGGAAGAGCCCACAGAAGTTCATGAGTGGCTCACCAACACACAACATCAATTAGAAGCAGCTGAGCTTCCAAAGGAACGTTGGATGACTGCCGTCAGAATGCAGTTGACGGACAATGCCCATCACTGGTGGCTATCTGAGGAGACACGGCTCGGACCAGACCGAGTCACTTGGGAAGAGTTCTCTAGACTTTTTCAGGAGATGTACATACCAGCCATCGCTCGATCAGAACTTCGCGACAAGTTCAATAGCCTTACTCAAGACAATCTGACAGTGGAAGAATACAACGCAGAATTTATTCGTCTAAGTCGCTTTGCCCCAACCCTGATCCCGACAGAAGAAGAGAAGGCCGAGAAGTTCTTCGACGGACTAAACATTGAGCTACAGAAATTGATCGGATCCGTCGTACCTACTTCTTACTCAGACGTCCTTGCTGCAGCCAGACGCATGGAGCGTGTCATCAGGAGAGAGACCAGTCTGAAGCGATCATCCACATCAGCACCCGCCGGAGCACCACAGGAAGAAGCTACAAAGAGACCTCACGTGCATCAGCCATCAGAAGCATCTCCACAGTCTCTACCTATCTGTCAATATTGTCGCAAACGAGGCCATATTGAGGACGAGTGCAGACGAAAAAGGAAAGTATGTTTAGCTTGCGGATCCAGTCAGCATTCATTGAGGGAATGCCCCGAACGTCGAGACAGAGCACCAATGGTTAACCAACAAGAAGTACCAGTACCAAGGCCAGCCTATCCAGCATTGGGAGCACTGCAAACGGAAGTTGAAGGAGTCATACCACCGCCTCCAGGAGGGTACCAGCCGAGGCCACCTTTGATACCACAAGCCACACTCTTCCAGCAGGCTCAACAGCAGCAGAGGAATCAACTACAAGAACGTGAACAAGCTTTCGCGATGACTTCGGAGGACGCGCAGACCCATGGAGTAGCTAATGCGCGTAACTTTTCGTAGTTTTCTATTTCTAGATTTGTTTTATCTCGTGCATATTGGTTCGTGACCTCAGACTTAACCTATGTAATTTTGAACTTACTTATAATTGATAACCGTAGAGATTATAGAGTCTTTTGTGATTGTGTTTATTTTGTGTTGTTTTGTGAACTTGAATTAAGTTGAACCTCTTTTCATCATCATCTAGCGTACTTCTAATTGTTGAACTACCTTGACTTATGCTGCTAATATAGCCTAGTTTTGCAAGCTTATCCTTTTATCAAGCTTGATCATGACATCTGTATTATTGGACGCGTACACTAATACAGTTGTCTATTCAGAATCAGTGTATTATGGTCTGATCAACCTTAGTGCATTTTGGTTCGCTCTTCGCACGACTACTTCACGTGGATTGAGATATATAGTTGACTAGTATACTTGCCCTAGGCATGTCTGACATATCGTATCGGTTACATAACTGTACTAATACGAGCATACGAACAAAGGATTACCAAAATAGGATTTCAATCCACAACTGTCTTGACAAATCCCATTTGAATTCGTTAAACGCCTTGATCCTGATACTCCTGTTCAATTAACTCACCCTTGAACTCTTTATCATTGATCTTCGTCTTCCCTTATTTTGGAAGGACGAAACCTCGTGCTTGGTATAAGTTGATATATAGACAGTACTAGATATTACCCCACAGGCATATCGCATTGTTGATGACCCTTTTATATATGATTAAGGGAATATCATAGGCGATATGTTTGGTGTTAAAGACTTGAGGATTCAAAAACATAATTTAATAAGTTGGGGCATAGCTTTCTTAGATGTATAGCCTTAGATGATAGATGGGTAAATTCTAAGTTGGGTAGAGACCGCAATGCTCACTTGAGAGAAATCCTTTAGACGGTAACCAAGTGAGACTTGATAGAGAGAATCCTACCCTATTTTTAATTTCGAGGACAAAATTTTTATAAGTTGGGTAGATTGTAAGCCCCCTGATTTTCAGAATTTTAAATTTGGATTTTTCCCCAAATTATCTGAATTTTCGGGAATCGTGACCTAGGCCTTTGTCGATTCAAGGATTTTAATTGCGGTTAATTCATATTAAAATATTATGGAAATAATATTTTATGGTGTAAAATAGAAAATCGGGCATGTGGTATTTTTCGGTGAATTTATTGGACTCCGGAATCATTTTTAAAGCCCTAGAAACCAATTTAGAATTTAACCGAATTAAATCCGTGCCAACGCCCGACATCCCCATGAGAGCCGAAGCCCAGCCCAAGGAGCGTTGACCCAGCCCAAATCCTAGGTCTAACCCTAGTCCAATTTATGTAATGTATAAATACCTATTTTTCCTAAGTTTTCCCCATAAAGAAAAGGAAAAAAAAACCCTAATCCCTAATTTCAAATTACCTAACCCTAGCCGTAAGCCACCCTCGGCCGACCCCTCTCCGCCGCCGCCCTCCACGCCTCACCGGAGAACCCTCCTCTCCGCCCTAGCTGCTGCCTCGTTCCCGCTCGTCCTCCCCAGCCTGCAGACTCCGCCGCCGGACACCCCCTCAGCCCGCGCCGGTCACAGCCAACCTCCCCCTCCGCCTGTCTTCCTCCTCCAGTCGTCGACTCTGACTTCCTTCCCCGCGCTGTCCGCCCCGACTGCAACACCTTCCTCCGCCATCCTCTCGACAGCCACGCCGTCGCAGACCCGACTCCTTCGCCAGAACCCTGGACGACTCCCCCGCCGCTCGATGACTCCGCCGCGTCCACCACTCGGCTCCCCCGCCTCTCGACGAGACTCCTCCGCCCAGCAGCTTGACTCCCTCGTGTGCGGGCTTACAGCAGCCCAGGAGACTGTGCATATCCAATAGCTAAATGAATCTCGTGTGCTCGTGTGTAAATTAACAATCGTGTTCGATCATGGACAACTTGTGCACAAGGATATAAGTTCTGCGGACGGTGCTGGGGCACTGGCACCGATCCGATCCGGGCAGACTTCGTGTTTATAGTCAATCGTGTGCGGACTGGGTAACTTGCAACGTATCGTGTTTTATGAGCTCCTCGTGTTTTCTCGTTGCATGTTATTCACGTCCTTGACTAGTCCATTATGGCATCAGCCAGTGATCATCGTGTGTATATGCTTGCAATGCCTCGTGTGATTATCGTGTGAATATGGCTTGCAATGCATCGTGTGTATTTAATCTGTTGCGTGCTTGCCTGTGAAACAAAAGATAACAAGTCATCCTCGCTTAGCGGCTATCCGCGTGCGAGTCATTGCATAGCATCAATGAATAACTTAACACCTGAACGATCATGTTATAAGAACCCTCTTGTTTGCATATGCTATGCCTCCTGAATGTTTATACTTGCCGTGCTTGAATTAATCATGTTTGCCTTGGACAGGGAAGGAGAAATGGTAAGTTGGTAAGTCTCGCCGTGTTTCCTCAAACATCGCACGGCGCACTGCCCGACACGATAAGCTATTCAATGTTTGCATGAAACTGATCCTAAGGCAACTAGAAAGACAACTTAATAGTTGTGCACGGAACCTGTATTACGTGTTTGGATTTGTCGAGCGGACGAGTAGCTTCCCCACCAGTGCATTCAATGTACTGATAATCCACCAGTTTGTATGCAGGATGCGGGAGAACCTCGTACGGTGCGGACGTCTCCTTCGTGCGTGCTAAGGCCAGGAGTTCCCTCTGAAGCCTTGCAACGGTGCGTCCGGGACTGAAGCACATATACAAGACATAAGTTGTGAACATCGCCTGACCATCGCCTGTACATTCATTCCACAGTTGTAGTCACTTGGCACGCTTTTACTGTTTCAGAGAGAGGCTTGAGCGACTTGTAATCTCGGCTATACGCCGCCTTATGTTTCATATCAATAAAGTGATTACTTTACTTGTTTCAATGCTTCCGCTATATTTGTCGACTCAGTGAACCTGTTACCGATCGCCTATGCGTTCATGACTCCGCTGCACTCGGACAATCTGTGCGACTCTGTGGCTTAGAACTCTAACCGCCAGCCAATGAACCATGGCCTTGCACGGGCGTGGATCACTCTCGTGCGGTATCACGCCCGGATGGGTTAAGCGATCGTTCCGCGGGAGCGCTGGCGAGGGTGATTCCCGCCTAGCGGGAACGGCCGATTTGCCTGCGGGAGATCGGGGCGTGACAGTAGCGAGGGATAGATAGATAGCTAGATTAGAGAATAGATGGATAAATAGATAGTGTTAGATAGTTACTTAGATATATATATAGGTAAGATAGATAATTAGATATATAGATAAGTAGATGCATAGATAGATACCTATATCTATGGATAGATAAATAGGTAGATGGATAGTTAGATGGGTAGTAGATAGCTAGATGCTTAGATATATATATATATATCTATCTAAGATTTAGATATCTATATACCTATAGTTATATATATATAGGTGTATGGGTATACGTATATGTGTGTGGATATCTATATATATAGGTATATACATACTTAGATATATATAAATATGGTAGATATCTATATTACCTAGCCTAGATTAATAACTAGGTATATAATTATTAGTTAGATGGCTAGTTAGAGGGGTTTGAGAGCGGTATCTCAATACCTTGAGATACCGAGGTATCTCAATACCTTGAGATATTCAAGGTATTGAGTTTTTTCGAGCGGGGTATTTGAGCATTAGCCTAGGAAATGCTTTGGAGTGATTTTTGTATGTTTATATATATATATTTACGCGTGCTAGCGTAGGTTTTAGCGGGTTTAGGCGGGGTGCGTGGCCTAGGGCGAGGTATCGGATACCGAGGGTATCCCGATATCTCGATTAGGCGAGTTTGAGAGTTTAGTAGCTTAATGAGCTCGGTTTGACCTAGAATTTCAGGGGCACCCTAGTTTGACCTAGCTTTGACCATAATTGTCCCCATTGACCGTAAAAGTCAACGTTTGACCTAATTTTGACCTAAAGTTGACTTTTTGGACCCCGAGTTGACTTTTTAACCCGATTTTTATCGGTTTGACCCGTTCGACCTAGAATAGCCCTAGAAGCCTGTTTTTAATTATTTTATATCAGTTTAAATGCTTAGAACCCTGTTTAATTCTGCTTTTCGCATTAGGTCCTTGCGACACCGGTCCGGATCTCGATCCTCATCAGTTGCTCAGGACATCAGTCGAGTACCTACCTCTGATAGTTTTTATTTCATGATAGCGTTTATATCACCTGTTCTAAAACTGTAATACTTGATTCTGACACATTATTACACGAGCTGGTACTAGTGGATCCCGTCATGAGATGCTATCCCCCTTACCGTGTTCAGCGGGTACTCTATCACGTGTATTTCATCATGTGCTTCGGGTATTGATTCTCATGTGCTTCTTGTGCTCTCGCCTTCGTGTGCGCGAGCAATTATCATGTACGTAGCGTGTTGTGGTTGGATCCAATGGTATTAGTGGGGGAGGGGAGTAGGAGTTGGTTATGTGATCAAAGCCAAACAGTATTCATGTGTATGTCGGTTATACAACTTACGCATAACGGAGTTATCGTAGTGTTTTTCATGTACAACCTAAGTCGATCACATAACGAACTTGTGCTCAAGGCACTTAGCTAGTATTCATGTTTCTCATCTGCAGTTACTTTTCCACTACTTGTATCGTTCTCCAGTTTATATTGCAGCTACTTATTGTGCTCCAGCATATATTTATTTTCTGTGCATCTTGTATACTTTTCTATTGCTCGTCATATACACCTTACCATGCATTTGGAGTTGTTTTCAGAGTTATGTACTTCGCTCCAGTCCTGACTGGGCATATTTTTTCCAGAGGATCCTGAGGACTATTGCCCGACGATCTACGGGCCGGGTGTTGACGACTGTTGTGACCCCGTGACCGAGGAGGAGTGCGCCGAGGAGACGCCGATAGCACCCTAGTTAACTAGGTGGGTTTCCTGGGTTGTTCCCAGTTGTTATTTTCTGGATGATTGTACTTATTCTTTTGATGCTGTGATGTTGTAGCTATTTTGGCCTTGGACTGTATTATTTTGGATTATCTTGCTCTCTTGGTTCTGTTTCTTTGTTTATATCATATCGTGCTTATATTCTTCCTCTAGATTTTGTGATTGAGATTATTGATATATATATTGCGTGGTTGCCCTCCTTTTGGAGAGAATTTTGATATATATGTTGCGTGGTTGCCCTCCTTTTGGAGAGGTCATGCCAGATTTTTCTGTGAGATATAGATATATATGGTTGACCTAGAACGGACCTTTACAGCGTTCTACCGCCGATTCTGCGGCGTAGGCTGGACGTACCCACGGCTCATGCCCGATTTTCGGGTGCGGGTCGTGACAGATCACGCCTTGAGATTTCAAACACAACATAGGGCTAATTAGGTATCTAAAAGTGATAGTAACATTGGAGGAAACAGTATCCCGAGAGCATGCAAACGAACCTTCCTACAGAGATTTATTCTAAGTGCGTTGTGGGCTGGCTACTACAGATATTGTATATCATCTGCCTTAGTGGAGTACAATATCTGACCTATTATTATGACCTATTATTCCAGATTGCTTTCTTTCTTATTCCTTCTCGTCATGTACTTGATGTTTCTTGTGATCTTCTTTAGGGCTTCTCCTTTCCCCGATGCTACAGCAACAAGAGAGACAGAGTTGCCAGTGGAACAAAATCCTATGGAACCCCAGCCAAGGATCCAAGTTGAACCCACGATAAATGAGACATAGCAGCATGCTTCAGGTGTTCCCGTACCTCCCGCAGTACCGACAGTACTGGATACCCCGACCTTGCTAGAGATTATCTGTGGATTGTTGGCTGCCCAAAAATACCAGATGGTGGTGCAACAACAACAACAACAACATCAACAACAACAGCTCCAACAGTAGGAACAAAATATCATGTTGAACCAAGGGTTGCAGACAGCCCTAGAACGAGGTGAAAGAACAAATTTTGGGGCATCTGTTAGATTTTGCAGAATGAACCCCAGATATTTCGATGACAAATAGGACATAATCACGGCAGACGATTGGCTCTAGGATATTAAGACCATTCTGACAGCAGCTAAAGTTTCGACCGAGGAACATGTTAACCTAGTTCGCCTACAACTCGAATATCTGGCAAGAGATTGGTGGGCCACGATAGAGGTAGGATTGAGGAGTCCTATTTTATGGGAGAATTTTAGGACTTGGTTCAGGGTGAAGTACTTTGGGATTATGGCTCAGTGTGAGTTACAACAAAAGTTTATTAACCTCAATCAAGCTGGAAGGACAGTAGACGGCTATGAGACAGAATTGTGCCGACTAAGCAGATTTACTCAAACCATGATAGCAACAGAGTTGGGGAGAGCAATGAGGTTCCAGCAGGGATTTTACTTAGAGATCTTACACATGGTAGAGGTATACGACTATAGGACATTCGAGGCGGTATTGATAGCAGCCAAGATGGTTGAGTTTACTTCTCAGAGGATGGCATCAAGAAGAGTGGATCGGAAGAGGCCTCATGGACAGAACAATGAGGAATGACCAGTACCGCGAATGTCAGCACCATCCTCTGGCATTCGCATCCATGATGTAACACATAGGAGGCCAGTGACCTCGACAGTGATGGTACCAACTCCGCAACAGCAGTAGAGGCAGCAGCAACAACAAAGACGGGAAGCGCCGATAAGTACCTGTTGTGGCAAGGGAGGTCATACCCGGGATGTTTGTCGGGCAGCTAACAGACTATGTTTGAGATATGGGAGCTCTGATCACATGGTTGCCATATGCCCATTGATGTAGAGTCCAAGAGGGCCAATATAATAGTTTTCTGCATTACCCGCTCCGAGGACAGTGCAGCAAGGATGACCAGTAGTAGCAGTACGACCTTTAGCTAAGCGTCCGTTGCCGACGCAGGCCTAGCTTTATAGGCTACAATAGTAGAATCAGCAGGGACCACAACTACGATAGCAAGGAAGACAACAACAGGGAGCTCAATAAGGCCAAGGGCAGGCACTCACTTGTCTTTGGAGGAAGCTATGGTATCAGACATCGTAGTGGCAGGTAACATTTTTATTACAATATTTTCTGCCATAGCTTTAATTGATTCTGGAGCTTCACACTCATTTATATCTGCATAATATGCGACACATATTGGATTAAAATTTGAGGCATTGCCAGCGAGACTGAATATACTCACTGGCAATGGGATCGTAGAAGTTAGTAGCGTGTGCTTAGCATGTTCAGTCATAGTATATGGGCATTTATTACATGCAAAGTTGATCGAGTCCCCTATGGGTAACTTTGACATTATCTTAGGCATGGACTGGTTGAGAGACAGTCATGCAACGATAGACTATCGTGAGGGTAGAGTGTTGTTTAAAATTCTTGGTCTAGAAGAGTTCGTCCTTAGCAGAATAGCAAGAGACCAGCATAAGGTGTCACGCCCCAATCTCCCGTCGAAATCGGCCGTCCCCGCTAGGCGCGAATCACCGCGCCTGCGCTCCCGCGGGATGTACGTTTCCATCGGGATGCGATGCCGTGCGAGCCTGGGAGTGCGCCCGCGCAAGGCAAATACCGAAATGACCGTTGATAACTAGTTCACAGAGTCAACATAGCAGAAACATAAAATGAACACAAGTAGTGAATCCAAATCAAGCTCTTTATTGATATGAAGTAAAGATTACAAGCGGCGCTATGCCGAGATTACAAGTCGCTCATGATCTCTCTCTCTCTCTCTCTCTCTCTCTTACCATGAACGTGCCCTTAGGCTTAGAACCAATACAAATAATCTGGATGATGATGTTTTCATACATTATGTCTCATATATGCGAGCTCCAGGTCCGTGTGCCACGCTCCAAGACGCCAAGTGCGATCCGGCACCTCATTGCGCTAGCGATCTTCGAATCTGTACGAGTTCCCCATGCATCCTGCATGCAGACTGGTTGGGTATCAGTACATTGAATGCACTGGTGGGGAGGCCTCTCGCCCACGCCACAAAACAAGCACGTTCTTTAGTTATGTGCACCGACTGGTTTCGTTGTCTTTCTATTCTTTTGCCTTAGGATCAGTTACATAGCAATATAAAGAAAGTAATCTCCGTATCAGCTCAAGAGTGTCATAATAATGAACAATTGAGTTCACCTTACCATTTTTTACCATTCGGCCTTCCCTGTCATATGCAGCAATATAAATAATGAACTACGGAATAACAAGAAGCGACTATGAAATCCAAGTGTTATACCGTGCCTCTGCCTCACCAGACCCATTTTTACTAGAACTATATGTGATACCGTGCATCCATTCTACTTATGCAAAATATCGTGCAAACACACTCCTTCCTGTTTCTCCTTTATTCAATGCGGATAGCCGCTATGCAAACATGACTTATCTATATGAAGGTCACTGGCTCTGCTAGCCATATTGGACATAATCTGCGATGGACGACCATCTTCCCAGCTCGGTTGCTAGCCTTGCTGGGTCTCCCAACCGTCTAACGATTCGACGTCCATCCAGGTCGGTAGCAAGCCTTGCTGGATGTCTCGCCCTCGCTCGCTAGTCATCATCTAGCGTATCGCCAGGACTATACTGGCACTGTCCTCCTGGGCCGACACGATTCGGATGCCTCAGCAATCGTGTCGAGGACTCTCTCTACCTGGTGCGCAACCAGTTGTCCGTGACCATGCAACTACTCCCCCACTTCCAATCCTAGCCGAGGACAACTCTCGGATCAATCTTTGCCGAGGACTACACTCGGATCTTTTCTTCTTTACGCAGCTCTCTAATTAGAGACTGCCTCGGTGATCTGCATATCCCGAGTACATTCCTTCCTTCCATCTCCTGACTCGGAATGACTACTTGATAGCCTTCCTCGTCTATGCATGCAACCTGATTTTACTCCATCCCGTGTCATGTTTCGTGCGGTGCAACGCCTCAGCATGAACTCACACTACTTTATAGCATATATGAAGGAAATTACTATATTCCAACTCAACAATCCCGACTACTCAAATAGCAAGTAAAATCTCCTTGTTCTATGAAATGATAAGGCGGGGTTATCCCCTTAGCTATGTGCGTTCATCTATTTTATTAGCATGCAAAGGTTATCGCCTGTAAACTAGCATGTAACATTCATTTTCTTAGTGTGCAGCTAAGTAGAGACAGGTTCACCGGGGCCACCCACCTTAGCGATGTATCGCCTCGGTCGAGCGAGACTTCGGACGCGCCTCTGATAGCCTAAGTCTGACTCCATTGAAGATTCCAATATAAATGCATTTGCATCGAACGAGCCATCTCGCTGAGCAAGGTGGGTTGAATATCTACACTTATGTCGTTTGAATCGGCCCTCCGGGTTGAGCGGAGCAGGTCGTTACATAAGGGAGGAGTCACAACAGTAGAAAAGGGAAGAAGACCCACTGCCCAAGATAGTTGAAGAGTTCATGGATGTCTTTCCCAATGATCTTCCCAGATTACCCCTAGTTAGAGGAGTCGATTTTTGTATAGAGTTGATGCCACGAGCAGAACTAGTATCCCAGAAGGTATACTCAATATCACCATCAGAGCTTGATTAGTTATATTGACACGTGAAAGAGCTTAAGGAAAAAAAGTTTATTCGGACCAGTGGATCCCCGTGGAGAGCACCAGCGATATTAGTAAAGAAGAAGGATGGATCGACGCAATTGTGTATGGATTATAGGCAACTTAATGCAGTGACCGTGAAGAACAAGTACCCATTACCAATGATTGATGATTTGTTTGACCAATTGAGTGAATCAAGAGTCTTCTCGAAAATAGATTTATGATCAGGATATCATCAGGTGCGAGTCTGGGAGCAGGATATACTGAAGACAGCATTTAGGTCACGATATGGGCATTACAAATTCTTAGTTATGTCATTTGGACTGACTAATACTCCAGTGGTATTCATGGACTTGATGAACCATATTTTTATGCCTTACTTAGACCAATTTGTGGTAGTATTCATCGATGACATCCTGGTGTACTCTAGTAATAAGGAGGAGCATGAAGAATATCTTAGGATAGTTCTACAAACTTTGAGGAAGCACCAGTTATATACAAAGCTTAGTAAGTGTGAGTTTTGGCTGGATCGCATATCCTTTCTTGGATACATTATTTTTGGAGCAGGAGTGTCGGTTGATCCCAAGAAGGTAGATGCAATAGAGAACTTGTCAGTTCCAAATACAGTAGTAGAAGTGCATAGTTTTCTGGGCTTGGCAGGAAACTACAGAAGATTTGTGTTAAATTTTGCTAAGATATCGGCCCCATTGACTCGGTTTATACGCAAGAAAGTTAAATTTGTGTGGTCAGCAAAATATCAGATAGCCTTTGAAGAGTTGAAGAAGAAGTTAATCTCTGCACCAATCATTTCTCTTCCAGCAGGCTCCGGAGGATTCACAGTGGACTGTGATGCATCTGGCAAAGGACTTGGATATGTTTTGATGTAACAAGGAAGAGTAATAGCGTATGCTTCTCGGCATCTCAGAGATTATGATAAGAACTATCCAACTCACGATTTGGAGCTAGAAGCAGTAGTGTTTGCACTTAAGATATGGAGGCACTACTTATATGGCTATCGAGTAGAAATATTCATGGACCATAAGAGTTTGAAGTATGTGTTCACGCAGAAGGACCTGAACATGAGACAGAGAAAGTGGCTAGAGTTGTTAAAAGATTTGTCATGCCCCAGTCCCAGAATACGTAGGACTAGGAACACGTAAGCATGCCAGCCGTATGTATATGGCAACTCCAATATATGGATACCATAATACACATGTACGCTGTAATATGAATATAAACTCACATGTGGTATATATAAAGTGTCACAAGTCACAGATATACTAATCTCATCCACACAACAAGTCACAGAAAAGAAATAACTAAACTAGAATAACGAGTCTGAATAATCCAAAACTAATAGTCGGGTGGAGACAAATCCACTACCAATGACTATATCAATACTAACATGAGAGAGAAGGGTAAATGTTCAATATAAATGAGATGATGATATAAAGGTATCAGCGAAGGGATCCCTCGCTAGAGATAATCACTGATGCTCAGAAGGTAAGACCTCATCGGAAGAGATAAGTAGTAAGTCCTGATCCGTGCTCCTGCGAATAGTCATGAACATCTACACCTGAAAAGGGACCAGGTCCTCAGAGGGACATAACAAGATACATAAAAATAAGCCAATTTAAATACAGTAAACATGCATAATATTTGAAAATATATAAGTACGTTGTACAAGACAATCTATATGAATGCAAATGAGGACAATTTTTTGACGTATGGGCAGGGGTAGGCTACTCGATCTAAATCTCACAACTCACACACACGTCAGGGGACATCATCAGTCGACATACCGCGGGGGTAGCGACCCTCGTGACTCCATCAATCAACATACCGCGGGGGTAGCAACCATCGGACACGACTACCACAGTACGTGCTAGTTACTACGGTTCACCAGAGTGGTTATAGCTCATACGCCTACTAATTGTCCTCTATGATACTAAGTGTCAAGTGTGTGTCAACATATCTAATATATAGTAATGACTAAAAGAAACTACACATGCAATGAATATACAGAAATATAATAAGCATACAAAATACTGTAAGCAATTTGGCAAGGTATCTTGCCTGGCAAGAAGAGCTGCAAAGTGTAATGTCCATGAGTCAAGCACACAGGATCAGAAACTACGGCCTCAGAACAAAAATCTCCGGATGCTGAAATAAACATCACCAATGTTCCCAGAATAAGCGAGATAGCTAGAAAACACTACACTTTCGTCCAATTTGAACACAGGGACAAAACGATAATTTCGGATCAAAGCGGACTCCACATATGGACCATATTACACCGAAAAATGTGCCAGGGGTAAAGGTCTCTAAATGGGACAAATTATAGGTTAAACCAATTTTAAACGTCAATAGGAACTCAACGATACGTCCAATTTTGGATTCCGGTGAGCCGAACACAAATTCGCCTAAAAAGTCAACAGTGGGGCCCGCAAATAGGCGGCTTGGTCAACTGTCTCAGAATTACGTAAAAATTGGGTCATAGGACCAGCGCGATACCACGATTCCAATGAAGTAAGTTTCGTCGCGTTCTGACGAGCGTACACTAAATGGCACGATATTTTACAAAAGTCACGATACGAGAATTTTTCGCGGATACGGGGTGATTCCGACGCGCACACACGTCCAAATCAGTTTCCGCGAAAGCCTACATGTCTGGGTATACCGTGCGCACCTTTCGGCACACTTGGTACACGACGGGACAGTCCTGTTTGGAGGGGCGCTCTCCGTATCACAATTTTTAATATTTTAAAAATCAAGTTTTTGGTCGATTTGGAGGTTGAATAATTTCACACATAGAACGAATTAATAAAAACTAAAAGAACAATTTTTTTTTGGGTTATATGGAGAAGAAAAACTCTTTTAATAGTTTTCAAAAATATTGAACAGGTTGACGGCAAATTGGGTGTAAACATGGGATTTTGATGTTAAAATTCTGAACTGTTTTAGTCAGTTTTTTGGTCATTTTTCGGTCGATTTTTCGACCAATCCGGGACACAAAAACTCGTGCCGCTTGAACGAAAATTCTAGAGGGTCACGTTGTGATCGTATACGAACAAACCGCACGTAAAAATGGCGAGAGATGAGAGAGTTACGTTACCTTGAAGTAGGGACGCTGCTGCACGTATACGCGCGCGCGCGGGGGCGGATGGCAGCGGTCGCGGCTGCTGTTGCGGCGGCGGTCGGCGCGGGACGGTCGCCGGAGTTCAGCCGGAGGGGGTGGCGGTCGGCCGGGCTGGTAGGATTTGGGTTTAGATTGAAATAGTATTATATGTATATGTGTATATATATAGATAGGGAGAAGGAAAGTGGGGGAACCGCGGTCGTTTGGTTCAAGGGGGGGTTGCTGCTGATGGGGAATGGGAATAGGGTTAGTAGTTTGTTTTGCTAAGGGGGTAGTTTGTTTTGCTAAGGGGGTAGTTTGTTTTTAGGTTTAGTTATTAGATTTTATAATAGGAGTTAGTATTTATCTTCTTCTTCTTTTTCTTTTCTTTTCTTTTTCTTTTTCTTTTCTATTATTATAATAATAATAATAATTATTATTATTATTAACTATATATTATTATTATTATTATTAATTAATACTATCATTATTACTATTATTATCATTATTATTATTAGTATTATTGCTATTATTATTATTATGTATTTATTAACATAAATATTTATATTTTTTTTATTTATATAAATGAGAAAAATCCAGAAATTATATTTTCACCCAAAATAAATTCTAGAAAATTACTTCTTTAAGTTTTAATAAAATACTACACCAAAATATTTTATAAAAATATTTTATAATTAATAATTAAATATTTATATAGTTTAATAAATTAAATAATTATATTATCTAATTAACTAAGTAATTAATTAAATGGATATTCAACCAAATAGGATAATAAAATCTTACAAAAAGGGGATTCACCTAATTTGACACGAAAAATTATGGGATGCTAATTGTAGAAAGTTGGAATTAGAAAATAACCATAATTAAATTATATATTTAATATCTAAATATTTAACACAGAATCTATGGTCGTTACATTAATGTCATACTAATGCCAAGGGGTCGAATATTTGTGCCACAAAAAGATCCTACGGATAGTGTCTCCTGTGTAGGCTACTTTCTATGAATGACGATATAGATTTTTGGACCATCCTATATTATTAATGTCAAAACCACGGTCAAGTGTCCTAATAAAATTATTGGATTTTATTTGGTTTGAAAATAATCTAAAATAAATACAAGAAGTACAAAATACACACCAAATACCTATTTTTGGGTGAGGGGGTTTACGATCTACTCAACTTAAAAGAATTTTGTCCTCGAAATTAACACTAACCCATATTCGTAATAAATCACAATAGCTATTAACACTTTATTTCTATCTAGCAGTGCTCCCTAAAAGTCATGGTCTGTCATTCTAACACTTCTCGTTTATTGTCCATACCTTATTCTATTATCCTCTAACTTGTCTATACTACCCAACTTAAAAGAATTTTACTAGTAGTCAAAGTCTCTTGAGGCTATTGTCTAGGTTGTTAGACGAATTTATTCATTAGGTCGAGAATTTTGGGATACTTGTCTGGAATCTCATATCCATGATTTTTTTTGTAACCGTCAAGTATCGTAGTCTAATACTGCCATGCCACCTGACCAGTATGTCTGCAATACTTTGACTACTCTACTATAATGGTCTAGCTGCAGCTGTTGCTACTTCGCCAGCGATTTGTCATAGTCGTCAGTTCATAACTAGTGCCTTCAACTCTTTCCTAAGCTTAGTCTAAGTTTTTGGGAAAAAGTTAAGGTCTTGACTAACTTTATAAAACTATTGGAAGTATGAACTAATTCAACAATCTAACATATTTCTATTAGGCTAATGATGCTACTTAAGGGTTAAATTAATAAAAGAATACATATATTGCTATAGTGCATATACATAAGGATTATTGTTATGAACTCATCTTTTAGTTATTAATCATTTACTAGACCATTTATGTTTTTAACTAACAAAATAAGGGTGAGGTTGAAGTAATTCAAATAATTTATAATGGCACGAAAGGATACAACTAAGATAGGAAGAGTTAAGCACGAGATAAGGAATTGATATACAAGAGAAGATGAGCCACCCCAAGGGGCGAGATGGTGATAGGAAAAGAATACTACTACTGCTACTCGCGTCATCTATTGGCATTGCGTGTACGCCATCTGGGTAGAATATCAATATATCATCATAACTGCTAAACCATCACCTATATAATTCTACGTCTACTATGCATCTAAGATCTCGTGTCATAAAGGGGTCATGAGTATGAAATGACAAATATAACTAAGGTCGTACCTGTATCTATGACTTCCTATGCCTGCGCTCTCTTGTTTGTCATCATTAGTGCTTGACCTATGGAGTATATCTAGCAATATCCGTGTATCAACTTACACTAAGCACGAACGTTCGTCTTTCCGAAATAGGGGAAGACGAAAAACAATAATAAAGAGTTCAAGGAGGAGGTGATAGAATACAAGTACGAAATCAAAAGGGATTAGAGAATTCGAGAGGGGATTGCCAAGGCAGTTGTGGATTGAAATCTTATTTTGGATAAATTCCTATTCGCATATTCACATCAGAATAGTTATGGACCTGACATGATATGCTCTGACCAGTCGAGAGGGCAAGTATATTCTAACAAGTTGAGTCTACTATATCTCAATCCACATAAAGTAGTGATACAAAGATCGAACCAAGCGCACTAGGGTTGATCAGACCATAATGCACCGATTCTGATTTAGATAATGTATTAGTGCGGGCCCCTAATAATACATATGTCATGAACAAGCTTAATAAAAGAATAAGCTTGCAAAACTAGGCTATAATAGCAGCATAAGTCGAGGTAGTAAAAATATAAGCACGCTTGATTATGATGGAGGAAAGTACAGAATAATCTAAGTTCACCAAGAAGATCGGTGTTGTGCCTCTACAGTTGCCATACTAATTTCTTGTCTAAGTCTAAAGTCAACCAAATGGGTGTATGGGCCTCTAAGCTCTATAGTCTAAATAAACACTAAAGTTCTATAGTCTAGATAAGCACTAAAGTTCTATAGTCTAGATAAACACTAAAGTTCTATAGTCTAGATAAACACTATCTTCTTATGCAAGCCTATAGTTGGTCTCATTCATTTATACTTCAGTACTTGGTCAGAAGGACTATGTGTTACTAGGTTATGAGGCATACTATCAAACTATTAAGATTTTAACTAATAGTGTTATTGAGCAACAGAGTGTATGTTACTAGTATAAATCATCTTCCTAACCCCTATCAAGCACGAAAGATAAGATAAGATTGACGTTGAGAAGGGATCATGCAAGATGTAATGCAAGCAATCAAATGAGAATGCAAAACAAATCAAGGGAGGTAATTAAATAAGTGGATGAGATCCTATATTATAATCCTATGCACATGCTTGCTCGGTACAGTGATGTAACCGAGACAATATGCTCTCGACCTGCATGGGCCACGACAAAAATATGTCACGCCCCAATCCCAGAATACGTAGGACTAGGAACACGTAAGCATGCCAGCCGTATGTATATGACAACTCCAATATATGGATACCATAATACACACGTACGCTGTAATATGAATATAAACTCACATGTGGTATATATAAAGTGTCACAAGTCACAGATATACTAATCTCATCCACACAACAAGTCATAGAAAAGAAATAACTAAACAAGAATAACGAGTCTGAATAATCCAAAACTAATAGTCGGGTGGAGACAAATCCACTACCAATGACTATATCAATACTAACATGAGAGAGAAGGGTAAATCTCTAATATAAATGAGATGATGATATAAAGGTATCAGCGAAGGGATCCCTCACTAGAGATAATCACTGATGCTCAGAAGGTAAGACCTCCTCGGAAGAGATAAGTGGTAAGTCCTGATCCGTGCTCCTGTAAATAGTCATGAACATCTACACCTGGAAAGGGACCAGGTCCTCAGAGGGACGTAACAAGATACATAGAAGCAAGCCAATTTGAATACAGTAAACATGCATAATATTTGAAAATATATAAGTACGATGTACAAGACAATCTATATGAATGCAAATGCGGACAATTTTTTGACGTATGGGCAGGGGTAGACTACTCGATCTAAATCTCACAACTCACACACACGTCAGGGGACATAATCAGCCGACATACCGCGGGGGTAGCGACCCTCGTGACTCCATCAATCGACATACCGCGGGGGTAGCGACCATCGGATACGACTACCATAATGCGTGCTAGTTACTACGGTTCACCAGAGTGGTTATAGCCCATACACCTACTAATTGTCCTCTATGATACTAAGTGTCAAGTGTGTGTCAACATATCTAATATATAGTAATGACTGAAAAAAACTACATATGCAATGAATATACAGAAATATAATAAGCATACAAAATACTGTAAGCAATTTGGTAAGGTATCTTGCATGGCAAGAAGAGCTGCAAAGTGTAACGTCCATAAGTCAAGCACACAGGATCAGAAACTACGACCTCAGAACGAACGTCTCCGGATTCTGAAATAAACATCACCAACGTTCCCAGAATAAGCGAGATAGCTAAAAAACACTACCCTTTCGTCCAATTTGAACATAGGGACAAAACGATAATTTCGGATCAAAGCGGGCTCCACTTGTGGACCACATTGCACCGAAAAGTGTGCCAGGGATAAAGGTCTCTAAATGGGACAAATTATAGGTCAAACCAATTCTAAATGTCAATACAAACTCAACGGTACGTCCAATTTTGGATTTCGGTGAGCTGAACACAAATTCATCCAAAAAGTCAACCGTGGGGCCCGCAAATAGGCGGCTTGGTCAACTGTCTCAGAATTGCGTAAAAATTGGGTCATAGGACCAGTGCAATACCACGAGTCCAATGATGCAAGTTTCGTCGCGTTATGACGAGCGTACACTAAATGGCGCGATGTTTTGCAAAAGTCGCGATACGGGGATTTTTCGCGGATACGGGGTGATTCTGACGCACACACCCGTCCAAATCAGTTTCCGCGAAAGTCCACACGTCTGGGTATACCGTGCGCACCTTTTGGTACACTTGGTATACGACGGGGCGGTCCCGTTTGGTGGGACACGCTCCGTATCACAATTTTTAATATTTTAAAAATCAAGTTTTTGGTCGATTTGGAGGTTGAATAATTTTACACATAGAACGAATTAATAAAAAATAAAAGAACAGAAATTCTTGGTTATATGGAGAAGAAAAACTCTTTTAATAGTTTTCAAAAATATTGAATAGGTTGACGGCAAATTGGGTGTGAACATGGGGTTTTGATGTTAAAATTCTGAACTGTTTTAGTCAGTTTTTCGGTCATTTTCCGATCGATTTTTCGACCAATCCGGGGCACGAAAACTCGTGCCGCTTGAACGAAAATCCTAGAGGGTCACGCTGTGAGCGTATACGAATAAATCGCACGTAAAAAGGACGAGAGATGAGAGAGTTACGTTACCTTGAAGTAGGGACGCTGCTGCATGTATACGCGCGCGCGCGGGGGCGGATGGCGGCGGCGACTGCGGTTGCAGCGGCGGCTGCGGTCGCACAATATGATTACGCAAAATTTGCACAATATTTATAATTTTCAGAAAAAGAAAAAAGAGACGAAAATGTGATTACGCAAAATTTGAATTTGCACAATATTTATAGAAAAGAAGAAATACTTGAATAATAAAATGGAATTTTAATTTGGTTTAATAAAAGAATTGAATTCCTTTTTAGTGAAATGAAGTCATAATAAATTTAGTTTTCTTTTTAAATGAATGAATTATGATTTTTTTTTATATATATAAGATGAATATGTATATCAATTGATATTGGCCGTACCAAATGAATGAAAATAGTGAAAAAATAAGTTGGGATAGTTATATAGGAGAATTGCCATTTGTGGCAATAGGCGCTACACCAAAGAAGACATGATAGTTCAATTTGTAAAAAATTTGACATGAAGAAATAAAACTCGACAAAACAAACACACACACAACACACACGCAAGGAGTGTCATAACTTTGTTAGCCCTTCAATGAGCCAGAATTTTGACAGTCATTTAATGAACCGGGACTACAAAATAGAATATTTTATTGTAGGACTACCAAAATTTTGGCAGTTCTTGAAGCATAGAAGTGTGCCTTCAGAACTGCTAATATTTTGACATTCCAGACTATGCATAGGATTGTCAAAAAAAATTATGCCCTCCGCCGTCACCAAATGAAAATGTGTAAATTTTGAAAGTTCGAAATTCCATTATTGGAATTTGAAACTTCGATAATAATGTCTTAGTAGGCTTATCTACTAAGAAACTATAATAAAACATAGATAAATGATTAGGTGAACATACAAATTGAGACGGACCGGACCTTATCTTACCCTTTGAGCATGGGTGTAGGCCGGGGGATATTTTGGCTCGGCCACATTCAACCACACAAGCACACAATCTTATGTAGCCCATTGAAAATTGATTAGCTTTAGTAGTACGAGACAATATACCGTGAAGTTGTTGCAGGTTAGCCTTATGATCGACGACCTCGTCGTCTCGACACAGCTCTTCTTGGTTTGGTTTAGTTTGGTTTGGGTTTACATCGAACTAAATTGTTCATAGCAGTCGCGATGAACATATTAGTGGGCTAAGATCAAATTCCCAATCCTAAAACCAGTACCATAAAAAAGTAATTACCAAGCAACAAAAAAAAAAAAAAAAAAAATCTTATAAGAATAAGAATCTGCTTGAATTTAACTTCATCAATTCATCCGTTTAATTTTTCCAACTACACAAAAATTTTAGTGACATTTTTATGATTTATCTACATACACAAATAACGCAAATCGAATCGCAGCCACCCGGTCTCATCGCCGACCCCGCAATCCAACGGCCCCAAATCATCGGCTCGCCTGAGCGGCAGCAGCAGCAACAACTAAAGCAATCCACCCCTCACGTGACCCATGCCACGTGCTCAGAACGGCTTCTGCAGGTGCATGAAGATGTCCTGGAACGGGTCCGAGAACCCGTTACCGATGGACCCGAACCCGTTACCGAGTCCCCCCCACGTGAGCTGGCTTTCCGCCTCACCCCGGTCGCACGTGAGCTCCGGGGACAGCACGAGCTCCGAGCAGCAGCTCGAGTCCGCGTGCAGGCGCGGGAGCGAGTCCGACGTGTCGAAGTAAAGCATGTCGGTCGCCGCCGCCGGTGGGCCAGGCTGCTGCTGCTGAGCTGGCACCTGCACGTGCTGGAGTATCTCCGGCTTCTGTTCTGGCCAGTTCGGGTTCGGGGTCGGGTCGAGGAATTTGGATCCGAAAGGCTTCGTCGGTTTCTCTCCGCCGCCTCCTTTCTTCTTGTAGATCCGGCAGAGCACCCAGTCGTCAAGCTGTAGAAAACACGTGGCAGAAAATAGACCGTCAGATATTTGATCTGAAAGATGTCTAATTTGCATAAACTTCTGTAGGAAATGGGCCTTCCTAATGATCCTCTTATAAGAGGTCCGACGTCACATCGGACATCTAAAATGAAAAAATAAAATGTTGTTTTGCAATTATTAAAGGGAAAACGTGGCGATCCATAAATAGTAAAAGTAAAATTGATAGGGACCGGTATGCATATGCATCGTAAGCTAAGAAAATCATTACTTTTCTGAGTTTTGGCTGTGTCTAATTTTGTGCTTTGCTTGCGAATTTGTCACTAGCAAGGCTAAAAAAGTCGGATAAGAAGTAAGCCAGTAAAGAACCGAGGTTTATAAGACGACGTCGGGCGGACCAGAAACGCAGAGGAGGATTTGGTACTAACTCTGAGGCTGTTGTTCTTCTTGCGCACAGACCGGTCGACGTCGGCGAGGCGGTACTCGTGCATGATCCAGTTGGACTTCTCCCCCTTGGGCGCCTTGCCGGAGTAGAACACCAGCGCCTTCTTGATCGCGATCGGCCTCGGCGCCCCGACCGGCTTGTCGGCGCCCGTCGCCTTCCAGTACCCGGCCCCGGCCGTCCGGTTCGGCCTCGACCCGTTCGGGTACTTCCGGTCCCGGGGCGTGAAGAAGTACCACTCCTTCTCCCCGTACAAAGCCATCCCTATATTATTAAAACCATTTACGATTCAGTAAAAAAAATATACACCAGCACATGTCAAAATTGATGTTGTATCTGTGTCGTAGAATAATTACCGGGGAGGTCCCAGGGGTTGAACCTGTAGAGGTCGATCTCCGCCACGATGGGGACGGCGAGGGGGAGGGAGGCGCACTTGCGGCAGAGGTAGTGCGTGACGAGCTCGTCGTCGGTGGGGTGGAATCGGAAACCTGGGGGTAATTGCAAATTTCCTCCGCTCATTTTTTGCAAAATTACAGATTTCTCTCTCTCTCTCTCTCTCTCTCTCTCTATTCCTTTGCTCGATGGAAGAAGCTTTGGAAATTGGAATAAAACATCGGACCTCCTTTTTATAAGCGGTGGAAGAGGACACGTGTCGGTGACGTGGGGAGGGCTCCGGAAGCCAAAAAA